>CATIWM010195486.1:0-40782 GCA_949671775.1 Mallotus repandus
AAAAAATGTTTAGCAAAAAAAACATTGAGAAAAAAATGAAGACAATAGAAAAAATGTTGATAAAAAATATTGAAGAAAAAAAGAAGACAATACCCTAAAAATAAGGAAAAAAAGAAAGTAGTTAATATTTAAAAGAAAAAAGTTAAGGAAATTAGTTTTAAAAAAAAAGTTAATTTTGAAAATATTTTTCATCAATATAACTTTTGATAATATTTTTAATTTTTAATCTATTTATAAAAAAATTCCTACTATTAACCTAAAACTAACATAAAAATTATTAAAATTCAACATATGTATAAATTACATACATCACTTTTGTATTTTGCAGATTTAGAGGCCAATTGCTTTTTAAATCGTGGAACCCTGCAATCATGTGAAATGTACAAATTTGAAGGAATAAGGGTTAATTTGGCCTGAAAAGTTAAAGCCAAATTAGCAATTTTAGATTTTTTTTAGGCCAATTTAATTTATAAATTTTTCAATAAAGGTTAGATTAGACAGAAACATTACACTTATTTTGCGAATATTTAGGCTATGGCCAAAATTTACCTCAAACGTTGTAAAAATCTACCTAATATTTTAATTAGTTAATAGGTTCATCAATATTTTAGTTAAGAAGAAAAAAGTTTCGTGAAGATTAAAAATAATTTTATTTTTAAAAATTATATACATGCAGGATCCAAATTTTTTTTATAGTTTATACATATAACAATTTAATAATATATAAATATTAATTATTTTTAATTTATTTATAATAATTTTTTTTTTTAAAAATTGTACTTATTATGTCTCAAATTTATTTATATGTTAAAGATATTATAATACATAATTTAATATGTATATTAATATAATATATTATTATTTTTTAAAATTTTATATAATAGTAAAATAAAACTAAAATTAATCATGTAATGTTAAAGTACTTCTTTATACCAATTAATTAATCAAATTAATTTATTGACTCGCTAGAAATATCAGAGAATTTTTTATAAAATTCAAAATGTAAGAAAAAAGTCAGTCTTTACTCCAAAAATTGAATGGAAAAATAAACAAAATTCCATGCGTGATTGTGATTGTGACACTGATCGATCTAAAAATATCTTTTTTCTTATTGTACCATAGGGTTGAATGTATAACATATAAACTAAATGTTTTATACTTGATTAATAAATATAAATTTATATTTTTATATTATATATTTAACAGTTCAGTATAATACATTTAGCAGAATTTTTATTTTTGGCTTAATTTAATTTAAAAAAAAAACTATCTATCGACTCGAAAAGGTATTGTTTTTAATTAAAAAAAAAAATCTGTCACTCAAAAAATTGATTACAAAATCTTTTCATTTAGTACACTCTTCACGGCATTGCATAACAATTTCGTGACGGTACAGCATCCATATCTTTGTTGATGTATATGCAAATAAAGCAACTAAATGGCCTACCACAATATATATATATATCATGTGATTTATTCAATAAAAAATATATTTTGTAAGAAATATTATAATATGAAATTATATTGCAACCAATTTTAATTTTATGAATTTTAATTTAATAATTCTTACTAATTGATATCAATATATGTGCTTTTTAAGTATGAATTAAGTAATGATAGCCATGAAATGCTAAACTAGACTTAAACTTTAAACAATCTCTGATCGCAGGCATACATGCAATGTGTATTCTTTTAATTATTTATAATAATTTGAAATTATCACTTGTGTTTGTAATTATTTCATTCATCAAGTAAACATATTAATACAATCCTTGGAATTGGAGTAAGATTTCCGACAAACTGTAAATACATCTCCTCTCAATTAACAGAAATAAACATAATTTCTAAAAATATTGTTTTTTGATATAACAAAATGAATATATTGTTATTATTTAAGAGATGGTTCGTGCTATTTTGGTTGTCGTTTCTACTTACATTGTAATTTGTCCATGCTAACTATTATTGGTTTTTTTTTTTTTTCCTTGAATGAACATTTTTACATTCCAACCATTTAGGATATATTTGGTTTAACTGATTGTAATATTTGATAGTTGATAGCTTGTAGCTAATAAATATGAACCGTTTTGTAAAATTTCGTTAGTTGTTATTAATATGTCAAATGAACATTAAAGGTACAATGTATTTTTAAATATATTTTTATAATATTTTTAACTGTGTAAATTATTTAAAAATAGTATATAGTAATAAATAATAATTTAAATATCTTTGATTTTTATGTTACTAAAATTATTTAAAAATGAATTTGAAATATAAATATTATTGTATAATTTTTAGAATAATTATAGGTATAAATATTATAATTGTTTAATTATTAATTATAATTTAAAATAATATTTATTCTATTATGAATTATAAAAAATTAATTACATATAATTAATTTAAATGAAGTTATTTATTACTAGTTATTTTTAATAAGGATAAAGTAATTTAAATAAAAAAAATATACAAATAAGCTATTATCTTATGGGAAAATTTTTTTATAATAGAACTGATAAAATTCATAGCTATTTTGAACAAAAACAGCTATCAACTGCTGTTTTTAAAATTTTACTAAATATTTAAAATTTAGCTAATTGAAAAAAAGTCTTTATTTTCTGTGTCAATCAGCTAAACTAAATACCCCTTCATAAATACATTCCATACTTTATTTTGTACTATAACTGATATGATTTCCCTTTATTTAAAATAGCTATTATTTATTTTAAAATGTCGTATTTAGTTGTACTTTGTATAATTTTTTATTTTTTAAATTATTTTACTTTGTAAAAAAATATTTATTTTCTATAAATTTGTTTGTTTTATGTAAAAAAAAAAATAAATAAATATGTGCTTATATAATTATCAAACTCGTTCATAAAAATATATAATATGTATTTCTTTTTTATAATTTAATGTCAACATAACTGATTCTCCAAATTTATATTTTGCATTCTAAAAACTAAATTTATTTAAAAATAATTAATATATTAAAATTAAATTTACACATTGAACATACAATATAAATAAATATTTGAATATTAACATGTTTCATTGAAGTAGGTTTCGCAATTTATAGTCAGATAAATAAAAACATATCAAAACTAATAAACACTTATAATCAAAGATAGAGTGCAAAAATTTTTATTCTTTTTTTCTCATATTCAGTACATAGATTATTATAAATAGTTAATTAATATGTATATTTATATATAAAATATCAATTGATTAATTTAAATCTCAATTAATGAATATTATTAAATATGTATTACTATAAATATATATTTAATAGTTTTTTTAATAACTAAATCAAGTGGTTAAAATCACAACACCACAACAAGAAGAAAAGGGGGAATGGGGATTCGACCCCTTATCTTTTGAATTGAATGTCTACACTTTTTGCCGCTTAAACAACTCATGAAGGAGAATAGTTTAATTTATATGTGAAACTATATTATTTGAGGAGGTAAAAATTTCTCCTGAAAATAAACAGTAACCGATTCTTTTTACAATCATCAAGTTTCTCCATCTCTCATGCATTTCATAGATTAATTTAATCCTAAATCCTAATATATAGTATCGTAAATTTTTTATAATATACGGATTGTTGAGATCTTCATGGGAATTGTATAATATTTTTGAAATATTCTTCATCTTTTTCTTCTATTCTTTTCAAACAAAAAATAAGGAAATGGATGTCATGAAAAGAATTAAAATCTACTTTAGATTAAATAAAGATCAAACGACCTTTATTAGAAGGATATGACACTCTAATTATTTGTAAAACAATAAAAGTGATTCAAGAATGCCTTGCTGTTTTATAAAGCAATAATAATTTAATTAAATTATATATAAAATAAACTCTGATAAGCTTTGATACATATATCTATTGAAGAAGCATTCTCAAAAAAAAAAAAAAAATCTATTGAAGAAGCAATTGTGTGTAATGGGGCCAGGAGGCCAGCTAGTGGCATCATACAACGAACAGTATTAGTCTCCTTTTTCCTTTAAATTTCAAAAATAAATAAATAAAAGAACAAGGAAAAGAAAAGGTGCTTAACCACTTTAAGAATTTGGTTAATTCTTTAAACATTAGCCATTGTCCAATTGTGGGTATGCAATATCATAATATGGCAGCCAGGGAGTAAGTGAACAAATTTTGTTTGTTCTTCTACTCATGTTCCTGGGGAAAAAGTTAATTTAAAAATCACCCTAATATTTACTTCAATTTTTACTTTGGCTCTTTATCTTTTTCGAAGTCTAATTATGATCTTAAAATTTTCAAATTTGGTACATTTATGCACAACCTTTTGACAATGTTAAATTTTTCCGTTAGAAATAGAAGACAATGTCCAAATATAACCTTCATATTTATCTCAGTTTTCATTTGGCACTTTATGTTTTTATTTGAGAACAAAAATTAATGTTAGTATTTCAATAATTTATTTTTATTTTTATATTTTAAGAATAAACTATGTGAACTCCAAGCTTTAATTATTTTAATTTTTAATTTTAAATGTTAAGTTATTTAATTTTTAAATTTTAATTAGTTTATAAAATTTATATTTTTTATTTCAATTCTACATATAAATTAAAATATAACTAGTTATGAATCCGTGTGATGCACGGATTATGAAATAAGATGATATAAATAATTTGAATGGAAAAATAACTAAATAAATTAAAAATAAAATAAATTACATTAATTTTATTTTCTTTAATTTTTGTTGCCATAATTTTTTAGTTATAATAAGATTTATTTTTAGAATTATTAAATTAGTATTTTTTTGAAATAAAAAAATTATTAAATTAGCATTGAATTATGTATAATAGTGTTTTAGTTAAATAATAATATAAAGTAATTACTATAATTTTTTAGAAAAAATATTTTGAGTGATCTAAAGTAGAAAAATACGTAATATATATATAATTTTAGAATTTGAGTAGTATTAAAATATGTATAATAGTGTTTTATTTTAAAAAAATAATACTAAATAACTATTAAAAATATTTTATTTTTAATTATGGTAGAAAAATACCTAATATATACATAATTTTAGAATTTGAGTAGTTTAAAAATATGTATAATAGTATTTTACTTAAAAAATAATACTAAATAACTATTAAAAAATAATACTTAATAACTACTAAAAATGTTTTATTTTTAATTAAGATAGAAAAATATGTAATATATACATAATTTTAGAATTTGAGTAGTATTAAAACGTGTATAATAGTGTTTTAGTTAAAAAATAATACTAAATAACTATTAAAAATGTTTTATTTTTAATAAAAAATTAGGTTTTTAATAGTTTAACATTAGCTTTTTAAGTGAATACTTAAATATAAAAGGTGGACACTTGTTAATTTTTTGTCTTAAGTTAAAAAATAATATTAAGTAATTACTATAATTTTTTTAAAAATTTTTAATGGTTTAAAAAAATATTTTGAATGATTTAAGGAAGAAAAATATATAATATATACATAATTTTAGAATACAAGTAGTATTAAAATATATATAATAGTGTTTTAATTAAAAAATAATATTAAATAACTATTAAAAATATTTTATTTTTAATAGTTTAAGTGAATATTTAAATATGAAAGTAGACACTTGTCAAAATTTTTATTTAATAATTTTAGAATTCGGAATTTCATATATATAGACGTGTTAAACCATTAAAAATTCTAATTTTTATTAAAAATAAAATATTTTTCATATTTATTTAATATTATTTTTTAACAACAACACTATTATACATATCTTAATATCATTCAAATTCTAAAAATATTTAATATTTATATACTTAATCACTCAAATATTTTTTTCAACACATTAAAAATTTTATTTTAAAAAATTATAATAATTATTTAGTATTATTTTTCAACTAAAACACTACTATATATACTATAATACTATTCTAACAATTTTAAAAACTAATCTTATTATAACTAAAATATGGTAACAAAAATTAAAGAAAATAAAATTAATATGATATATTTTATTTTTAATTTATTAAGCTAAAAATTTGACAAATATCCCTCTTCATAATTCAGTATTAACTCTTAAAATCTTATATGTTAAATTATTAAAATTCACAATGTTATTCTATAAAAAATTAAAATATAAGCATATCAATAATAAAGTGGAAAACTAATTTAATAAACACACCACACATTTGGCATATACAATATAATATTTTTCAACTGCTAAATCTTATCAATGAAACTTCAACTTAGATCCTTAATAAACTATTAATTAAACCTACACTACAGTAAAAGATGAGTTAATTTTTCAATTAATAATTAATAATTATTATGATTTAAAAATTAGAGCAAGTAGTTAATAAACAATTCCAAATATTTCTTACACTCTAAGTTCACGTGGTTATCACTTTACACAAATTAAAAAAATCAAACAGACAAGTGCACATAAAAGTGTTGGACGAATTTCAAGGAAACAATATCTTATCCAATCCTTACCTTTTTTTATTTTATTAATATTTTTTTTAAATATCTATATTTAAAATTTACTAAATTTAATTATTTCAATAAAATTATAAAAGTAATAAAAAATTTCAATATAATTAAAATTTAAAATCTTTTACTAACAAAAATATTTAAATTCTTCTGACTCAAATTTACAAATTTAAGTAAAAATAACTTCTTATTAGTTGGTTTTTAACTTTATTTTCTAGTAATATGAAATCTAGTCAGCATGATTTTATGCGCCATTGCCTTGCAATTGCAAGATCATTTAAAAATAAGAAAAATAACACCTACTTTACTTGTTTACTTCTTTATCTAAAAATAAACAAGGTTAAGTCTGAGTACTTGCCTTGTTTAAACTATTCATATCCTCTCAACCAATACAGCCTAATCAAGAATCCAGGACAGCCTAGCCTATCTCTGGGTTTTTCCTTTGCTAAAGTAAAACAAAAATTCCAATCCTATTGAGATATAATATAGCATAGTAGGAAAAAGTTTTTATTTAAATAAGATTTTCTTTACTTGGATTTGTTGATAAGGGTATAAATCTAGTCAAGTTGAGTTAAAATAATAATAAGTTTGAGCTTAACTCAATGCGCATGGCATTTATTAAGAATAGCGGTTCAATTCCCTCTTTTCCTCCTCACCTATAGAAATATGTACTGTTCAAAAAAAGTTTGAGCTTAACTCGAATTTAAAATTTAAAATTCAAAATTCAAACTTAATTCAGTTGATCATATAAAATTATATATATGTATTTAAACTTAATTTGTTTTGATAAATTATTTATATAATTATATAAAAATAAAAAATAAAATAATAAATGAATATAAATTTTTTTAGATTTGATTAATTGCAAGTTTGTCAAGTTAAATATTAAAGACTTCAAGCTTGATTAATTAACTTGAACTCAAATTTAATTTGATAATAATTGAGCTAATTTTGAGAGTCAACTTTACTTGATTACATTATAATCGTTTGTCATAATTTCAGTTTAATTATAATTAAATTTATTTTTTATGTTAAATTAAATAAATCAATTACAATATATACAAAGTCAGTTCAGACACTGACTTTTTATAAAAGAACAAAATAATTTCACATCAAAATAAAAGAAAAATTCAAAAAAGAAAAAAATTTACAGCACAACATGCTTTTAAAAAGAAAGTGTAGTCTAAATTTAATGCAATTATGAAACATATGTGTATATAAATATATATATATCACATAAAATTATTTGACTAATGTCAATCATCTAAATAATGGTGATCCATGAACTTAATTGAAAATATTATTGAAGTTACATAATCTCCATGATTAGAATCATTGTAACCATCCAATTATAAATAATAATAATAATTATTATTATTGTTGGTATATGAAAGAGAATGGATGGGGTATGGGACCATGATGGGATGGCATATTCTTTAATCATAGAATTGAGGGATAAGAAGATATTTTAGTTTACTGTTAAAATGGGGTTTCTCTTCTTTTGTATGGTGACCTTCCATGGTGGGCTGCTGTGCCTGGGGAGGATAAGCCAAGATAAGGTTTTGTGGGTGCCACCATATATTCTGCTTTGTCTATTTTTGTCATCCCTCGCCATTTTGACTTGAACAAATCAAAAGTGTCTAAATTCATTCACACTGTAACACACAAGGTTTGGCTGATTATTTACTTTTTTCTTTTCTTTTCTTTTTATTAAAGGTTTAGCAAACTTTGCCTTTTCAAATAAGAGGAAACCTTTTTGTCTAGTTATCAAGTCTTCTATAAATGTCTTTTATGTATAATTTAAATGATAAAAGATATAAATGTTCTGGTGAGAAAAGTAAGGTTCGAACCTCATATTTTTTTTATAGTGTTGATAATTAATCTTTTTTTACTAGTTGTTCAAAAATATATATAAAAGCATAATAAACAATTAAAAATAAAATTCTCGCTTTCTTTTTTTTTCAACATGCAAAAAAAAAAAAAGCACCCAAACAAATTCCAATTGTAAAATTTTAGGCTTAAATGGTTTTGTCTTTACTAATAATTTGGCTTTCATGACAATAAATTTGAAATTTATAATGTTTTCACTTCATATACCTAACCTAAAATTAGGCCATAACTTTTACTTGTTTGAGCACAAAATGAGTTATTTCAACAATGATTTTCACATGAAA
Source organism: Mallotus repandus (assembly GCA_949671775.1). NCBI lineage: Eukaryota > Viridiplantae > Streptophyta > Magnoliopsida > Malpighiales > Euphorbiaceae > Mallotus > Mallotus repandus. The sequence continues at coordinate 8,652 of CATIWM010195486.1, forward strand.
TGGTTGTTAAAAAAACTTTGCAATTTACTATGCCCTTAGTGAACACCTTAAATTGATCAGGTGCTAATTACACCGCCACCGAACGCAGCACATGTGTGGGCAAGTGATATCAGCATCAACTAAAAGACTAGTACTACTAGCCATCAATGAATGATCTTTTCCAAACAGGAGGTCTATCATTGATCACATATTTTCATTAATTTATGAATTATTTTTATTTATTTTTCAAATAAAAACTATTTTTGTCCATATAGTTGATAAAGAAAGATCAAATATATTCGCAATCTTCTAAATTTTATACATTTTGTTGGTTTATCCTTCAACTGAACATTTTTATTCCTTAAAAACAAAATTTATCAATATTATTTTATTTGAGGTGTCTGTTTAACATATTTATAAGTTGAAAAGAAAGTATTGAAATATCTAAATTTTCTAATAAGTAATTTTTTTAACCCAATTGAAATAGTTTGCGTGTTTAGGTGTTAGTACTAGGGAAGGAGATTGACAAAGAATTGAACCTTAATTTCCTCGTTCTTTACTGAAGTACAATACGATTACACCAAATAAAAAATAACAATTTGCTGAAGATTATTGATAAATTATATTTTTATGAAGTATAAGTGTTAAAGATGATAAAATTATCGGATGTATTATGTTTAATGGTGGGATTTGTAACATCTGATACAAATATTTTATATTTAATTAGTAAAAATAAGATATATATTTTTATATTACAAATTTTACTGCTAAATATAATACAATCCGTAAAATTTTTTAAAAATTATAAGTTAAGGGACAAATTAACACGACATAACAAATTCAAAAAATAGCAGGGCCATGAAGCCATAGAAAAAACTAATTTTTATAACCTATGATGTGTCTGGGTCGTTTAACCTCATTTTTAACTAGGGAAAAAAAACCTACCACTATTGTGTTACAAATGCCACTACAAGAATATACAATGTAGGTGTAGGCAAAAGATTGGATGGTACAACACTTTAAACTATGTCATTCCCAATATTCTTTGAATTGAACTGCAGCATTCACCTCAACTCCACACACCAATGGGTCAAAGAATAACCAGTCATAACAGAACAAAGTCGAAGGATTCAGCCAGCAATCAACCCCTATTGCTTATTGCTGACAAAATGATTCTTCACATGTTTTAATTACATTGAGTGACACTCTCACTTTGGTGGGAGTGATAGATGTTCAGCAGCATGCCTTGAAAACAAAAAATTATTAGATGACAAAGAAGCAGAGAAGTTATTGCTTATTAGTGCTCAAATCCCATCAAGAAATGCACTTTTTTTTTTTTCTTGAAACAAAATTCTTTGTGTATTCATGACTCATTAGGTGACTTCTTTTTATCATTTCCCTTTTTTTTTTCCTCCATTGCATATTATTGTTCTCTCTTTAAAACTTTTTGCTTTTGGAGCAAAATTATCTGAACCTAAAATTGCTTTTTTTTTTCTCTCTATTGTATGAATCAAGAGGTGAATCTTTGTTCCAAAAGGGTTTCTTAGTTTCAAAGGAAATGCAAAGAACTCAGAAGGGTTTGATTCTTTAGTCTATAAAAAGTTTAGGTTTGGTGGGAAGAACAGTGTGACACTTTTTTTTTTGCCCTTTTTATAAGGTCGGTCTAGAGGATAACCTGCAAAAGTAAGAAATAGCGAGTGGCTAGAGAATATGACAGCATAGATAGAAGACTTCTCACTGGTATAATAAATGAAGATTATATATATATATATAAATGTTGATGCATTATTGGTTTCTCCATGGCTTCTCCTCTAATAACACCAACTCAACACCTTGCAAGAAATTGGTATTTAAAATTCTTTTTATGAGAATGAACTTTTTTCATGCACCCTCCAATTATTATATGAGTTGAGTAATGGTCAGTGATGCTTAGATTAAATGGTTTAGGCAGAAATTAAATTTCAAATTCAATGCTTCAAAAATATATTTTAAATTCAGTGAAGGAGTAGTCAAATATTAACTTTTAAGAGAGTTATGAGACATATGATTTGAGTTCTGTTGTTTTCAATTTAAAAGGCCATATTATACAATTTATTAATATTTAGATCATATGATCTCCCTATTAAAAAATAAATTTCAAAATTTAATCTTTATTAGTTTAGGCAAAGATCAAGTTTTAAATTCAATTCTTTAGGGACACATCTTAAAGTTAAAGTTTAATTTTTATTTATCTTTGTTGGATCCCACTATATATAATAATAACAATAATAAATAGTAATATGTAGTTTTCTTTTAATTTTTTTACATTATTGATCAATGTATGTTATGATTTATAATTTCCAAGTAATAACGCTTAACAGTCTAATTAATAATTAACACAAGGATTAGTTGACATCCCCGCAGTAATCATAGTCTATCTGACTTGGACGGAACTCCAATATATACATATAATTAAGTTCTTGTAGAATAACTCCAAACTTTTACCAAAGTGGTATCCCCTTCGCAGCTTATTGGAAATGCTCCTGCAAATGACACAATTTCCTTTATGATTGAGGCACAATCCACAATCTAATTGGAATCCATGTATCGTTTTGAGAAAGCTTAGCACCATAACCATTAAAATATATCTATATATATATATATAACAATATGGAGATAGCTTACTCTTGTCTTTGAGTGGAAAATATATATAAAGAAATAGCCATGATTCCTCGACACCACCTTGGAAGATTGCTCGAACACCTTTTTCTTCCATCATTTTTTTTCTTGTTTCTCATCATGTTTGTGAAATAATAGAGAAAAAATGCTGTAAAGTCCTTTCTTTGTTAATTTGAGCAACATTAGTGCTCCATTATTTAGTCTATAGCTTTGTTTATTCTGGGCTTTAACTGCTCTTAGTTTACGATAAAAATTGCCCCCTTCGGAGAGATCCACTGCAGAGTTCTTTTTGTTCTTCTTGTAACCTTCCAATACATCTCCAACAACTCATTCCTGCACAGAAGGTCCAACTGCAAAATAGGCATAACATCAAACAGGAGTTAAAAACTGAAAGAGACTTTTTCATTGGAAATTGAGAGTTCACTGTCAGCAACAGACAAACAGTGAGCAAGATATCAACAGATTTGTTTCTGCCACTTCTCATAGATTCTTCGACTACCCTATAAATCTGTAGCTGCCAGTCATTTGATAGCATAGCAATTCCTAGGAATTTTCCAGCGGCACATTTGTTGGACCAGGAACATGTCTTCACTCTACAGTGGAATTCCAAGTGAAAAATGCACGCGCTTCAGCTTTAGTTGACCCCGCATCATCCTGTAGAGCAGTCACCAAAATTCAAAGAAGACACACACGCCTTTGTCTCTCGCAACCTCAAGTAAATTTCCTCTGTACAATGGATGGATTTTTTAATAAGAACCAAGCTTTTGACTCTTTCCAAAATAATAAAATAAGACGTGTAATGTAAGAACAAAATTCATTTACAAGTAAAAGATTCTAAACAACAGTTACAGAATTACAATCTTTTCTTACAGCTGAGCTCTTCCCCTTGTTGAACCAAAGCCCTAATCAACAGGGCCCATCTTACTCTCCCATCATATCTCGTTTGTGTACTCAACAATTTGGCAAGTAGGTTACCAACTTAGCTGCGCAGCCATTTGTTCATCTTGCATCCAGTGTGGAAACATCAGAAGATATAACAGCAAAAATAAGTAATTGGCATAAAGCCTGTTCGACTAAAATAGGGAAATGAAGATTTTTCCATGCCCTGAAAAAATGGATGAATTGAGTATATTGTCAACTCAAACTGAGCTTGCCATAAGTTCTGATTTGTTTAATGTTCTTGTTTCAGTATTCGAATTATCTTGTTGACTCCTCTTAACACCATTCATTCTTGTTTCTGTTCTTGTCCTAGGGTGAGGCAAAGAGGAGTTACTTAAAGTAATAAATTTGTCTTTTTTGTCTTCATCTGAAAGTGATTCTGCGCCCAACAGAATTCGCTTGAGCTGGGACCGCTGGCAGGTAATTCGACCTTTATTCCATGCAGGGAAAGAAAATGATGCTGAAACATTATCCTGCAGGAAGCAATAGACCGCCTTCACAGCAGGGAAATCTTGTGAGATTGAGCTTTTCTCCATCCGTCCTCTTCTGATTAGGAGGAAGCAAAATAACAACATTAGAGAGCAGTTCAATCTACAAATTTACAAAATGGTAAATGTACAAAGAAAATTTACATACCCAAGTGATATAACAAAGACAATACGTTCTACCTAATATTTTTCACTCTCCTGCTGTAGTTATAGTCAGCACATTTGCACCTACAACTGTCCTACTCTAACAACACTGTGATAGTGAACATCCTTGACATGCGTGGCAGCCATATGACTATAGTTGGCCAGTTTGTATTAGTCAGAAACAAATCACTTGGACTCGATTTCAACCAATTATTTCTGTATCCAAAAGGATCTTAACTGCAGGCGCCCAACTGAGTTCATTCATTAATTAAATTAATTTTGTCATGAAAGAAACTTAGAAACTGTCATATTGGATCCAAACTTATAAACAGACAGAAGGCTGTCTATAATACCAGTTTAAGGTATTCCACTCCATTCAAACTAGCATGTGAAAGGGTGTATACCAGTCGAGCCATGCCTAACATTACAATCGATTGACAATGCAGTTAAAGAACTCAACATACTATATGAGGCTCAAGAGAAATTTAAATGGTCAGGAAAAGTCACATAGCTGAGTAGTTTGGATCAAGGCTTTAAAAACAGACTTGGGACTACTGTCACTGTGCTAGTCAAGTTCTGCCTGCCTTCCTCTATCACAAAATAATAACATGAAATGTATAGAGGAAAAGAACACTTACATTGCAACAACCGATGCCAGATGAGGAAGATCCTCCCCTTTCAAGAACAAATTGTACATATTATTCAGCCAAACAGATATTGCTGTACATGCACCACCCTCCCACATCCTACAGAAATCATCCATAACAAAATTAAGCAGAGCCAGAATGCACAGATGAAAAACAAATTGGAAGAAAAAAAAGAAATTTGTGGTACCTGTGCACATCTACAGACCATAAAAGTTTGCTTTTACGGAAAAGTTCAGGGAAAAGTCCTCGCTTTGTAGCTTCATTGAGCACTTTTGCAGCCCGTTCTTTCTGACCCAGCCACCAAAGTGCTTCTAAAAGTGTGTTATAAAACCTCATGCCCAGACCACATCCTTCAGAGTTAAGTTTGTCAAAAACATACTCCACCATTTGCCAGTTTGAATCATCATCATAATCTCCTTTTATCATCTGCCCAATTACCTGATGAATGTTTGATACCTTATTTGTGACCATCTCATCAAGCACCTCATAGGCATCATCCCATCTGAAAAAAGGAGCTCAGGATGCTAGAATGAATTATTGGTTGAATTAATAAAATCTATCAACTGTTAGCCATAGCATAATGAAGTTTATATTTTGGCATGACACAACATCTGCACCGATGCTTTAATTTTTGACAGTCAACCAGTGCATGAAATTGCACTTGGCAGTGACTGATCAACAGAAGAAGGCTGTTAGAAAGCTTATCACATACCATAAAGGCACAACATATAAGAAAAAGTAGCATGCAATTCCATGCTTCTAGCTTATGGAACACACAAAAACATGAACTATCAAGTTTATTTCACCAGTTATCATGACTTAGTGGAAAAACTGCAAGGGGAATAGCAGAATTTTATAAAAATAATTGTATGTCCTTAAAATGTTCAAAAAGCATCCAGTCTACTGAGACTGGCCACATGAGCCCATATAGGGACTAGAACCAGCAGTACAAAGACTAAACTCAAACATAATCAATATCCTTTGCAATAAACGCTGATGAGGCATTTAATATTCACAGTATATGTGTTCAAAAGCATCCTAATCAACGTTGAGAAGCCAAAGTCCATCTAGACAGCAAAAGGAAATGGCCATATACCCTCTGTCACAAGAACTTGTTGCACAATCTTAAGAAGAAAAATGAAGTTAACCCCACCAAGGATTTTGATAAAATGAATATGAGGCTCTAAATTTACACCAAACTTTACTCAATTTAATTGAGCTTCAGCCCCAATATGATACCTCCCATTTCATCACCAACATTGATAATACTCTAACCTTCAAGCTAGAGAAGTAGTGCATAATAACAAAACCAAAACTTTCCAGAATATGATTTCTTCCCATTGCGTAGGAACAGAATAACCTCAATCAAAACTATAGTTTACCTAATGCATGGCAACATTTACCTTCTAGCAACTAAGGTGGATTCTCACAGCCTTCTATTTCATACACCTAATGCCTAAGTTTATGGATAGCAAATTCTTGTAAAAGTAACATAGCAAGAGTCTGTGAATTTTTCAACCAGAACAACAGAACAGTAAATGAACTCAAACCTGTTAATTCTTGCATAAACAGCCAGCATCATACAGTAGCACATAACACTAGGCAATATTCCTCTAGCTCTAATTTCCTGGAATTGCTCTTCACTCTCATCAACAAGGCCTGCAGCACAGTACACACTCAAAACAGCCTCCAGGGTCCGCTCATCAGGTGTAAATCGTGCATTTTCCATATCCACATAAATTTTGATGGCTTCTTCAAATTGGCCTCCTTGTTTATAACCTTCAATCATACCGTTGAAAGAGTCCCAGTCCCTTGCAACCCCAGATTCACTCATTTTCCACATAATAGCTTCAGATTCTTTATAAAGTCCACCTCTTGCAAACATGTAAATCAGAGAATTATAAGTCTCAACAGTCGGTTTGCTTCCCATCTCATTCATCGTATTAAACATCACAAGAGCCTCCTCATATAATGCAGCCTGTCCATAAGCTTCAATAACACCTGTATATGCCTTTGAACTAGGGACTATACCTTTCTCACCCATATGAAGTAAAATCTTCTTTGCATCTTCATGTAATCCTCCTTTACCACAAGCATAAATCAACCCTTCATAAGTTCCCATATTCGGCTCAACATTCTCCTCTACCATATCATGAAACAACGTCACAACCTCCTTAAAATACCCACCTTCGCCAAACACATCAATAAGTACATTATATGTAGCCACATCAGGCTCCGTATTACTAACTTTCATCTCTAAGAAAAGTTCCCTAACATCATCATATCTCTCATGCCTCCCATACAAATTCAACAACATGCTGTATGTCAGCGCATTTGGCACACATCTAGCCTCCCGCATCTGCCTAAACACCCTCATTGCATCCTGAATATTCCCCTGATTCATATAGGCCTCTAATAGCACATTATACGAAGAAATATCACTAGATTCCATTTCCTTAAGTAATTCACAAACTTTGTCTAATTTATTCAATTTTGCAAATGTATTGACTAAATTTTGGTAAGTTGTTATATCAGGCACCACACCTCCTTCATTCATAGTCCTAAAAATCATCTCCGCCTCGTCACCTAAACCTCTACTAGCACAAGCACTGAGCAAAATATTATAAGTAATGATATCAGGTTGTACTCCTTCATGTCTCATTTCAGCAAATAAACTTAACAAACCTTCCCAATCTAAACCTCCTCTAGCACATGAATTGATCACAGTATTATAAGTTAATATACTAGGAGTAACCTTCTCTTTCTTCATTCTCTGCAGCAACTCAAGCGACACTTCATACTTACCGTGCCGGCCGTAAGAGTTGATCAACGCCGTGTACGAGAACACGCTACGTGGCACACCGTGAGTTGGCATTTCTTCGAAAATCTCGGCGGATTTTTCGAGGAGACCTTCTCGGCCTAATAAACTGATCATAATTGTGTAAATATGCTCATTAGGCTTGCACCAGATCTGGCGCTGCATGTACTTGAATAGCCGGAGCGATCTTTGCCAGTCTCCACGTTGCGCGAACTCTTTGAACACCAAAGCGAAGTCATTTAATGAAAGCTTGTTTTTGAATATTTCAAGGCAGCGTGCTATGCTGCCTCGTGGAGGAAGACTGCTTAGCTTGTTGATTAGGGTTTCGACGTCGTAACTGTACTTGCCTTTCTCTACGACGACGGAGGGGTTTCCGAGGATGACTTCTTTGGTTTTCGATCGAGCTTTTCCGATGATTGAGTATGTCTTACTCTCGCTGGAGAGTGAAATGAGTCGCCGGTTATGGAACGGGAAGAGATGAGGTTTGAACTGGGGTTTAAGCAGGGTTGTAAACAGAGGAGAAGGATTGGGGATGGAAAGAGAGGGAAAGCGGCTCATTTCAGCAATCTGGATAGCATGAGCAAACAAGAGGCAGTTATGGATGATTGTTTGGGAGCTGGACTAAGGTTGAGAACGTAAATTTTCTCGGGGAAATTGAGAGAAATTTTCTCAGGAAAATTGAGCTCAGATCAAAGAGTGGTAGCTCTGAACTAGCTTGACGAAGGACACGTGGAGCATTTGTGGATAAACATCAATGGGGTTCGGTTAAGAAGGCGGGTTAGATTTTTCGGATCTTGTCCGGTCGTTACGGATTTTGACCCGATGGATTAACGGATTAAAAAACTTTAAACGGAGGCCTCACTGATCCCTTTGGCGGCAAGCAAATTTTCGAGTGATTCGGGAAAAATAAAGCCATATTATTACTAATAACCATTAAATAAGAAATTAAAGAACAACAATTTTTTTTTAAAAATGTTAATTTATTATTATTATTATTATTTTAGCTTAGAGGACGAACGAAGAACTAATTTTACTTTGGAAATGACATGGGCCTGTTCTTAAAAAAAGATATGTTATAATGATAAGTAGAAAAATAACAATAAATTTAATTTATAATTTTATAATATTTATTGTTATGTTTATCAAATAAAATACTATATTGACATAAAAGTTAGTTTTATGCAGTGTAAGGTTGGATATCGCTCATAATTTGCCGTTGAAAAATAGTATAAAATTTGATTTTTGTTAGTAAATAAAATTTTTTCTTTTATCATTTAATTTTATAAAAAATATTCTAACTTTAAATCTTCATTTTTATATGCTATAAAAAAATAAATAAAGGTATAATGGTCACATATTTGTAAAGGTATCATAAAAATATGATTCAATTTTTGATATATATAAAATTAATTTTTATTTAATTTAAAAAATTATTTTTCTATTATGTAATCTACTAACATTTTGTATAGTTTTTTATTAAAAAAAAAAATCATTGTAATATATGATTTATTAAATTAGTTATATAATTTTTTTTTTTGCTAAATTACAACGGCAGAGGAGAAATGTGGGTTTTGAATCCAAAATCATTTATATGCTACTAAGAGCTTGCTAATCAAGCCAAGACTCATGGGCAATTTAGTTATATAATCATTGTAACTCATTTTTTTCCACTTTATACATGAACAAATAAAAATTCACAATTTCCCTATTATTTTAACCTAATATAAATACAACATATATTTTCAAGTTTTTTTTTTCGTGAATTAATGGTTAAACTCAAATTATGCTGCAAGTCTAGGGACTCATCCGTCATGTCGTTTACCTTAAAAGTCTTTTGCAGTATAAATGCCAAAAAATTAACTGTAACGACATTGACAACTCCAGCGTTTACCCCTTAACCACGGTTTTCTAGTAGTAATTATTTTTGTTGATTTTCCAAAACCACCCCTCAACCGTCGCTCAGTTGAAAAAACAGCATCACTCCTCTGTACACCATCCCAGCGTAATCCCCCCCATCAGCAGCATCGCAAAAAGCTGTTATACAGCCCACGCTTTCTAATGCATACTCTCTTCATCACAACCTTCTAAATTCCACGCGTACGGCTCCGATCAATCCACGTCACCACCGAGTGAAAACTCGTTGGGCCCCGCATTCCTGGCGCGCTCCCCGTAAAGGAAAACGATAGCTAGACACAAGCTAAAAAAAGGCGAACCAGCACTACGGTGGGTGGGTTGGTAAATACAGGGAAGGTTGGAGGGGCAGTTTTGGCAATTGACGGGACGTTTCTCAGTTCCTAGCAGACAAATACTTTACTTAGGAAGCGGAAAAAAAACCACCTTAAGCTCTCCGTTTAACAACTTTGGTCTTAAACCGCAACAGCAACAAAACACTAACTAACACCTTCGCTTCAATTTCGGTCCGGAAGATGGCCGAGTCCGAGGTAAAATTACGTCATTGCCCTTCTGATTTTATCTGTTCAATGGCGGTGACTGATGACGATGATGATTACGGTGGTGGTGGTGGTGGTTTTTGTTTTTGGTTTTTTTTTTTTTAGTGATTTTTGTTGTGTGTTGTTTTGTTGGAGCAGAAATTAACGGCGTTGAAGAAGGCATACGCCGATATAATATTGAATACAGCGAAAGAGGCGGCGGCGAGGATAATGGTGTCGGAGAGGAAAGCGCAGCGGTATCAGCGGGAGCTATTTGCTGCTAAAGATGAGGCCTTGCGTATGCTTCTCAGACTCAAACAGATGTTGGATTCTAAGGTTTTCACGGTTTTCTTTACTTTACATTTTTCCAATAGTAACTGAAAAAAAAAAAAGTGGCTGCCTTTGATTTCGATTGATTCTATTTTTACCTGTTGCTGGTTTTAATTTATGTATGAAATGGCCGAGCTTTTTTTTTTTTTTTTCTGTTTGATCAGGCACCGTATAGTTCCGTTTCTGAAAATTTGGTTTCTTTGATATTAGTGAGTGAATGTTGGCTTGTTTGTTTGGTGGCCGTTTCATCAATGGAACATGTAACTCCATACTTTTTTTTACTGTTGATGAAGCTTCACTCATACATCAAAGTTCCAGGTCATGTCATGTTTTTCTTTGAATTGCTTTTGAATAATCCTTAAATTTCACTAAGCTTGTTCTAACGATGATTGCCTTGATGCTTATTTGTGTTGTCTTGTGCTAGAATATGCTAGCTGTTTTGTGAACTTGATATGATTTTGCACGTTTTTGTATCTTTATAGAATATGGTGTTTACTTTGACATGGGTGCTATAATATGGATGTTGAATTTGTGTCAATGCATAGCTAAAGTTCTTGACTTTGATACTTGTCTTATGCAGGGTACATATTTTTGCGAACAGCTCTTTATTCTGCTGTTTATGAGAATTTCTTTTCTTAACATTAAACATAGTGTCCGTGATTGTAGTTTGTCGCCTGTGAAAGATGAGTTACAGAACACAGTTACCCTATGAAGTTGATTGTAAGCAGTGTTCTCAGTACTTGCTCATGTGCTAAAGGCAAGGATTGTGAAAAGGCTGATCTTAGGTTCCAAAATAAAAAAAAATTCATTATTATTTCAGGGTATTGCATTCCTTTGTGATTGGTTCTTATGGATTCTTAAAGAATTTGTTGAAAGTGGACTTGAAACTCCAACTTATTTCATATCTTTCTTGGAAAACTAGTTCATTGGTTTGTTTACAATCATCATGATGGATGCTAGACTTTTTTTTTTCTCCTCAATTGTGTGAGGTAATCAGAGTTAGTTGCAGTTGCTCTCCACGTGTCTTTGATTCTTTCAACCTGTGGTGCTTGCACTATGTTGAGTTATGTCCCGTCTTTTCAATATAATTAGTTCAAGCACTTCTACATTGACCAACTTCTTCCATTTTTAGGTTAGTGAAGCAAAAATGGCATCCCTGAATCAACAGAAAAGGATTGATGAGCTAGAAGCACAACTTGGGGAAGCTGAGGATATAGTAAAAGACCTTCGGGCAGAGTTGAGAGAATTACAGGATGAATTGGAGAAGGTGACTTGCAGCCAGGTGCAGCCTTTGGATGCACAAAATTTAGAGGATAATAACGCCGCTAGTATAACTGCATTGGAGGAGACTAGGCTCAGTACTTCTGGGTCTGTGATACCTTCTTTCCCTCACTCACATTGTGACCCAGTTACGGATCTTGAGACAAAGAATTCAATGTTGAATGGGTCATGTGATGGAAATAAGTGCTGTGGTGAAAGTGATAGCCACAAAGTCAATTGCTTCATTTGCAATCCTGATTTTGCCTCCATAGTGATGAGAAGCAAAGAGCCTGAGCCCTATAGGAATCGATGCACTCAAAGAATTCGGGCTTTTGATAGGAACCTGCTAGGTGGAAATCTGTCTCTTTCTGCGCAAGCTGAGAGTGTAAAAAATCAGGTATTTATAATTCAACATGAAGACACTAAGGATATATGTAAACAACTCATTGCCAAGGTTGATAGTATTTGTGATGTGGAGAAAATTCCTGATATAGTCAAGGGTAAAAGCACAAGAAAAAGAAGAAGAAAAAGTTTGTCTCTTTCTGGACGAGCTGATGGTATAACGAATCAAATTTTTGTTAGAAAAGAAGATAAACATGTGTGTACAAACCTCGCTGTGAAGGCTGATGATAGTTGTGATGTAACAAGTCCAGATATAGTCAAGGTCCTCAAGGATCATGGAGGAGGTATTCCTAGAATTCTTAGGAGAAAAAGAGCTGCTAGAAATAGGAGACATAGCAAGTATAATAGTTTTATTCATAAGGCTGTAGGTAATAATGTTCAAGCTGGGGAAGATTCTAGGACGATTGATAACATGTCTCTGAAGGATCCTTATTCGTTTGTGGTCCCAAAATCACCTTCAGATACAAATGAAATGGTCAAACAAACTGGATCATTGGAAGTTATTCAAAACGAAGCAGAATTTGGCAGAACTTGTTCATTTCAGGATAAATTGAACAATAATAGTTTGTCAGTAGATGAATTGGAGTTGGCTGGACGGCATACCGGATCTGCAGAATGTTCAGAGTTTCCAGATAGCAAAACAGATTTTGAGATAGGCAGTGAATTACCATCAAACATAGATCTAAAAGAGCCTAGCGCGACTGAAGCAATTTCTGCCCATCCACAACCATTATTCTTTCACAAGTACACATTCCAAAGGAAAAGGAAGAAGGAATCTCTGAGCAGCCCAGATGGTGACACCTTTCTTGATGATCACACTTTGAAGAAAAAGATAGGGGAGCAACAGAGTGGTTCTTTGGAGTCTGACAAGTCAAGTTTTGTAGCTGAATCATCCAAAGATAATCAGAGGTTGACTCAGGTTGCTCTTCAGGTCAGTTAACATTCAGGTTTGCTCATCTCTGAGTGTTCTTCTACTTTTGCTTGTCTCTGCTTGCCTGTTTTCATGTAACTTTCATATTTCTTAATTTTGTATGATCGTTGTATTTAAATTGATTGAATTCATGTTAAGGATAAGCGGAACAATAATATAAACCCACTTCTGAACTGGAATCATGATGTCTATGCTCTAGCTCAGCTTAAAAATTTGTCATGCCTTGTCAAACTAGTAGTGTTATGTTTGTGGATAACTGTGAACCTGCATATGGAAGACTTAGCAACTGTCTGCTTTCCTCATGGTACTCCCCAATAGAAGCAACCTGGTCTTAGAATCACACTGAATATCTTAAAAGTTTAAGTTTCAATGGATGATAGATTTTGTTTTTTTTTCACTATCATTACGTAGGATCTTGACAATGTAGATGTTCTAATGGCATTCACATCAATACAGTTACTTTTGTACTTTTGAGAATTTTATTGCAGATTTAATGATGACTACTTAATCCTATTAGAGCACTGCAACACTTTTGCAACATAAAAGGAAGATTTTCCTGGGCTTTTTGCCAATTTATGGCAAAAACTTAAAAATTTTATCAATTTATGGTGGAATGAAAAAAAATGACTAATTTGTGGTGATTTTTGCTGAAGTGGCATACGAGTCAACTTTCCTGCATTTGTTGTTAACCATACAAGATTTTTACTAGACTTGGATATTATTTATTGAATATTTATTCAGATTCTTTGTTTTAGTTATTAGACTGACCTGTGTGTTGGATCTGTATATCTTATGATGCCAAGATATTTCTGGGTGTACATGTGAGCTCATACTTGTTTTGAGGTGTGAATGACTTCTGCCAACTTATTCCACAACCACATCATCGCCACCTTTAGCTTTCCAACTGAAATATGTTCTATTGGTGAAATATTCCAATAAATCAATTATTGAATCTTTGCAAATCATTTTTTTTTCCAAACTTGAAAGTGATTGTGGGATGGCTTCAATGGTTGAACTAGTTTCTGTGATTAATTTAATTGAATCAATTAAATTGGAACTAATTCTAGATGCCATAGTGAGTCACTAAGATAATTTGAAGACATTTTGTAGTCTTAAAATCTAATCTTATATTATGATTTTTTTTTTATTTTGTTATTTGGACTGCTTCTTGGAGCCCAGTGCATGGCGCCTCCTACTGATGTTGCACAATTTCACTACAGTAGTGCTATTACTTTAATACAACTGAGTCGACCTTTACTTATTTTCAGGAAAAAAAATTACCCTTTGCATTTGCTCTGAGCCTCATACTTTTCTTGTTGACGCTGCCATTGTATCTCTTTATGAAATTATTGGGACTTTTTCTTTTTTTTTTATAAATGTCGTTTGTTGTAATAGAAATAAAACAGAATTGGCAAAAGAAATAGTGCAAAGAGTGAAAAAATGAATAAGAGGTAAATGGCATACCCAGCTGAACTAGTCCTCTGGCATGAGAGGCTTGTGGCCGCTAACTTTGCTAGAAGGTTTGTTTGAAAATTGGCCAATTACTATTGTGCAAGTCTACAGAATGTACTTTTTCCAGTAGTTTATTCCTTGATATGGTGGTAATTTGCACTCATTGATTATTGAACTTGAGTTAAATTTGAGATGTTGATCGGTTTGTTCTAGTTTCACCATTGAGCTTCTATTCTTTTCTTGAATTTGGTTGTGATATTTATTATCGTCAGTTATCTCATAAAAAATTGAATACATAGAAGCTTGTGGAAACCCCATTACTGAATGAATTCACAGTAGCATTATCAATTCCACAAACAAATCAACTGACATGAAGTTTACCCTTATTTCTCTTAATCAATCATTTTATATGTTTTGTGTACTATCTTTGCTATGTAAATCCGGAGACTAAACCATTGGCCTGCATCGTAAATCATGCAGCTGTGAGACTGTCAGTAATGCTTTGACATTTGTGCCACTGCACTTGTGACTCATAACTAATGTGACCGAGAATGTTGTCATGTTCATGTCAAGGGCATGTATTTGCAAGAGTAGGATCTATTTATGCAACGAGATTAAAACACATACTATGCATATTAGCAATAATGCTGTTTTTTTTTTCAGCTTTATTTCTTATGCCAACCCAGTTATTTATTTCTTTCAAATTTTCTCTTATGCAGCTTATATCTCTGTCCGGAGAGCAATGGCAGTAGAGTGGGGTTCAAATCTTGCGGTTGTTGAATTTGAACTTGAAGCCAAAACTTGTGATCTTCAATGCGGTTCTTAAAGATGAGTATTTATTCCATCAAGGAAGTTCCAATGAAAATGGCAGCTGATTGATTAAAAAAGATAAGAGTTGCCAAGTTGAACAATGTTTTGCATTGGCATTATTGTATTCCTTTTATTCATCTATCTTAGTTTATATATATATGTAATTTAGATATAGATATAGATATAGATATAGAAGTTATTGAGATTATATAACTCTTGGATCGGTTTTAGTTAAATAATTGTAACAGAAATAATTTTTTTTTTTACTGATTATGCAAGAAGTATTTTGCTTAAAAAAAAACAGACTTTAGTTTAGGTTGAGTTGAGAATTTCACTTCTGGAGGATGATAGAGGTTCTTTGCAGTTGGTGGTCGCCAATGCTAATGTTAACATGATTTTTTTTTCCCAAAAACAAGAAGTAAAGTCTATTAAATATTTACCATTTTTATAGAATGTACCAATTGCATGAGCAATGTTTAATTTATGTGGAAGACATAAATATATTATATATATATGTATTTGATATTTTTTTTACCATTATAAAATAGGTGATGCAGCTGTCACATGAGTTCTGACTACTAAATTAAGTATCCAGGCATTTTAGTATTTTTTTTTAATTATATAAATTTGATTAGAATTTTATTTTTTGAAATTGATTAAAAATTTTATAATGTTAATATATGATCTTTAATTATTTAATCCAAATTTTTTTTAAAAATATTTGTAGAATAACAAATGATTAAAGAATTTATGGTGAAGAGCACTTGATCTACTGAGTGGCTTAAAAAAAATAAATAAATAAGTTTAGTTTGAGGCTAAAAAAAATAAAGGTTTAAAACAGAATAATAACTATTTTGGTATTTCAATTTTTATTTATTATAATTAAATATGTGAATTTATTAATAAATAACAATTTAATATTTTTATAAATAATAAATAATGTGGCAATTAATAGATTTTATTCTCTCACTGATATGGATGAATGTCATAATAACACGTTAGTAAGATGAAAATGAATACTAATTAATTATTTATAAAAATACTAAATTATTATTTACTAATAAATTCACACAATTAATTATAACAAATAAAAGTTAAAAACTCTCTATTGCAATGTTTTGAAAAGTTCGTACACCGAAATAGTTATTATCCCGGCTTAAAACGCACAAAAGGTTACTGTACAAAGACATGATGAGAAGTGCAGAGGATTAGGCAGGCAAAAAATCGCGAGCAAAAGGGGTAGGTATGGGGTTAGGAAGCAAAGCTGGGGATTGGGCATTTAAGGCGTTCACGGCTAGTCTTGGCGTCGCCACCATTTATCTGACCGCCACTTTTTCCGTCAACGTTTACAGAGGCCTTTCTTGGCACAACGCTCAATCGGTAATTGATTCACTTGTTATGGTTGTTGGATGAAGACAACGAACTAAATCTGTCTTCGTCTTCTTCTTCTGTATTTATTTTATGTTTATTATGTATCTTCCTGCTTCAACTTAATCAGATAATCAGATTGATTTTTAGAAATTAGTAGTTTGGTAAGATGGATTTTGGAGGATACTATTGTTTTTATCAAAAGCAGATCCTGCAAAGCAATGCTTTAGAGTTTGTGTAGCTATCTTCTTGCTATGATTTGTGGAATTCTCTACGGTAATTATAATATGCCTATACTTTGGATTTTCATCTCCATGGTGCAAGTTGGGGGACTTGGAATCTCTCCGCTTGGATTCTTCGGGAGATGGGTTTTTCTGTTGTTTGTGTTAACTGTGGGTGGGGGGTATGGTGGTTAGCAGCAAATTTTTTAATCTTAAAATGGAGTTGGCCAAATGACCTAGACATTGATTGCATAACTTTCATTGCGTAATAAGATGTGTAGTAATCTTCACATACGTTATGAGACATTTTTGGGTTTTACTCCATTGTACTCCAATCTTAAAGCTTTTCTTCTATCTTTCTTATTTTTTTTTTTTTCTCTCACCACCCACATGTAGGACTAGGAGGAGTTCATCATAAGCATTTGCTGAAAGATATCTACTTCTGGATTTAATCATTTTTTATCATGCTTATATTCTACTGGACTCATTGACAAATGACCATCATGAAATAATCCCTAGTATTCTTGAGATCATGAAGTAAATTTTATTGTGCTGATAAATTCATCATGTTTGGAATATCAAATGTTCCAGACGTGCTGTTGTTGCTTGCCGATGAACCAATTTTATGTTGCATACATCTGAGACTCAGGATTCATTAGCTATGTGTTAACCATTAAAGCTGTTGCACTGCTCATCATATGCCATTTGAAGTTTCATGTATATTTTGTAGTGCATGGTGCACTAACTCATTCTTGATGGGGAGTTCTCTAAAAGAGTTGGGTAATTTTATTGCAGAAAGTCGACAAGCAAGGCACTGCTGGGCAACCTCAATGATTCAAGTTATTCGTCTTGCCTTTTTCAGGAACCGTAAAATTACCATGTATTCTCTAGCAAGGATAGCAAGTTGAATTGAAGGTCGCTAAGTCTCAAATTTGTGTAATGTGTTTTGCACATGGATGTAGCAATTTTGATCGTATTTTGTAGCTTGATTCTGCAGCCAACATGATTTGGGTTTGTCTGGAATTATTGGCATCTTAATTATCGATCCTTGAAAATAATACTTGCCTTCTTCTTTTCATTGTATCTGCAGTCTTTGTAAGAAAGATGTTTTCTCTCCCATATTTTAATTTTTCTTTTTGACAAGTTTTTTTCAATGGCATGTGAATCTGATGTTACAAGTTCATAACCCATTTCGGACGTATTGGGTAGTTGAGACTTGAATGAACATTAGACCACTGCCTGTACACGTCAAAGAAAACAATAGCTCGAGTGGCAACAATATGCTGAAATTTTGAAACCACCTTGAGTAGCCTGGTGGCCGGGCCATTTAAGAGCCACCAGGCTGGAATATGAAAATCTCAAAACACTTCTATGCCAATGGCCATGGGGTTCCGTAGCATGCATTTTAAAGCTAAAACCTCAAGACAGATGGCGTAAACAATAATCATTATTGGTAAAAATGATGAACCCAAGCAATAAAAAGAACTGTTCTCTATACATATTCAACACTATACGGGAGTGAGGATGTTAGGCGGTCATTTTTTCCTCCCAGTCTTCCAAATATTGGAAACAAAAGAAAAAGAATGCTAAGCTAGAATGAAGAATTACTGAATGATATGGCTTCTCTTTCACTTTTTAATTTTCTCCACTTCAAAAGAGCATGACAAGATCCTTCTGTAGGCAGGTAATGAGGAGGTGCATCTATCATACTACTTGCAGTAGGCAATCTCAAACTGGTTCTGCACATTCCATATACTAATGATCTTCACCTTTGGGTTCTCTTATCAATACAGAAACAAGGAAATCGGACCATTCCAAGTTTTAATGCATATCTGTAAAATTGAAAAAAAATTCCACACTTGTTCTCTAAAAGAAAGTAACTTAAATGAAAAACCTTAAGGCCAAATCCATTTTCCAATGGTCATATAAGAAGTTGATCGGACATGCTGCCTAATGCCTATGGCTTTATCATTCTTGCTAATTTTTTGACTGAATGAAATGTTCAACAATCTAGAATATCTGAGAAAATATAATCGTGGCTATTACCATTTGTAACCATAAATGCCGAGTTACAACATGCAAGAACATCCATGGATGTGAATAAAAGAGCAACAAAGTTGAACAAGCAGGCAGGAAAATACATGGCAGTTTTGGCATGAAAGTGCATACTTTTCCTTGATGAAAGCTCAGCTCCTGGAATAATTAACAAGATGTGATGATTCAAAAAATCCTACTAGATTATCTGAAGCTGACAAGATGAAAGACACTTAGAAGTTCACAAGCTAGTTCCGACAACATTCTCAGAATAAAAACCTTCAGTGTTAGTGCATGCCTATTAGGTGAGTATTTATTCAGAGGAAGCTAGGGAAATGTAAGCATTCCATAAACTAAAATAGGTATGCACATCTGATAAAAGCATTCAAAAATAATTTTAAACCAAATCAGAAACTCGTTATCAAATACCTGCTGATTCCTTTGCTAGTAGTGTGCCCTCTCTGATATCCCCCTTGATTCATGAATCTCTGCCAAGGGATTCACTATGAACCCCCGACCCCCCTGGAGCCGTAACCTACAGCTCTCCAAGTTGAGTGTCTCAAGACCTTCAGCCTTACCAGCTCTATGGCGCATGGCAGCCACTGATGAAGCGGCACCAGATGAGAGCCTTGAGGTTGAATAGCGGCTTTCTGTTTTCCTCCAGAACCTGGAGCTCAAAAAATTTGCACCAGGTAGCAAACAACATGTTGTTCTGTTGGAGTTGGTCATCCTTCCACTAGATACAGCTAAGTCATATGAGATCTCATCAAGTGCCAACTCCAGGCCATGAACGCGTGTCTCCAGAGAACGCATTCCATTTTGTGAGCTCCCCATGAATCTCTAGATACAAAAAGGCAAGGAGAGGATAAGCAGAAACCTTACTTGTAGCTAATAACAAACAATTTTCAACTAAGAAAATTTTCATTTGCCACCAAGAAAACATTATGCTCACAATTGGGTAATGGAACTTTTAACCATAAATTAAAATTGTACCTGGTTATGTCAGTATCAAATGTCATAGATGCAAAAACAAAAGCACCCTTGCACAGAATTGATAGATGATAACCTCATTAGTCTGGTCACCCCAGATTTTGAAACTAGCTGTTTCGAAATTACTATTCTAGAACTGAATGTGGAATAGGGGTCGTGCATGACCTAGGAAAAGTTCATAGAAGAAGATGACAACACGTTTCTTGAAGTCAAGAAATTTTTCTTCATTAAGGAGAAAAGTCCAGAGTGTAGAATTATCAGTTCAGGTTAATCAATAGAATGGCATCTTCTTGATGATAACTTGTAGAGGCATTGTCATCAAGCACCGCACTATTTTGTCACATGATACAAAATCTTCTTTGTCTATGTCTTTTCAGTAGAATAAAAGATAGTTCTCTAAGCACAGATATGTAAAAGAGAAATCTAGATAGATGTTAACTAAATGAAAGAACATAATTTCAAGCAGTGGTACAAACCTGCAGTAGATCTAGTAGGCTAGATTGCTGCCTTTCAATCTGAACGAGCTGGCTGCGGATCGAAGATAAATCCTCACAGTCCTTATGGTTGCAGTGATGATTTTCAGTAAGATCACTGGCTACAGCAGTTGACGCAGGACTCTCTTCATGACAAGGAACCACACGAGATCCAGACTTGCACCCACTAATTTTGTGGGTCCTGTCATCAGAATTCTTACCAAAAAGAGCCCGTCTTGTCTCCGGCTTTATGGATTTTCTTTCTAGGCCATTATTATTATCACCAACCCTAGCAGAAGAATTACTATTATTAGGAATTGCAACTTCAACTTTCCAGTCAAAAGGCTTCTTGCAGTCCATCTTTCTGAACAATGTTGAACCGGTTTTCTTTTCATTTCTCTTTACAGAACCCCTCCTCTTTGCCAGTGTGGCTGCTGAATCATCGGGAGGAGCAGTCCTACTGGATAAACCAGGTTTTTTACTTATCTGAGGGGTTTCAAAACCAGCAGCACAAGAATTTTTCAAATTAAGTGGATGGCGTCCATCACTTGCGTCCTCTGCTTCCAAAAAAAAATCACAACTTAACCATAAGAAATTACAGTAACAACAAGCAAATGCCATAAAATGACAAATGAATCTCAAGAATCAAAGATGACCATAACATGCAGACACTTACAAATCCAGTAAATCGCAAAGCAAAATCAGCGGGAAAATTTCCCATCAAGATCATCCTTATGGTTTGGTCAGAGTATCAATTAACCATAACTAACAAATTAACGTGGCTCGAAAAATCTACCTACCAAGAATCTAATTTAGATCAAACCCAAAAAAATTAACACAATTCCTTTACCTTTGGAAGAAGCCAGAGATCGAGGAGGTGGCGATACATCCTCCGAAACATCTGGAACCTGCTTCCAAGCTTCTATCATTTGATGCATAACCTCCCTTGCAGCTTTCACCTACGCATGTCAACAAATACTAATTAATCACATAAAGCTACAAAAGCAACACAGATAATAAGTAAATCAAATCCAAATTAGATCCAAAACCTTATCAAATTTCCGATTCTCAAAAATTTTCAAACACCCACTCTTAAACTCCGCCACATTATCCTTCTCCACAACAGCCAATCTCTCAAGCGCTTCGGCAGCAGCTTTCCTCGCAGCCCAATCATCACTACTCAAAAACCCCACCAAACACTTCACCAAATTTCCAAGACCTCCATAACCTCTTACTCCACCAACTCCAATTACACTCCCTACAACAACTAATCCGGCACTTTTCGCCTTGTAACCTTCACTTTTCAACAGCCTCTCCAACTTCACCACAACTTTTCCTAGCCTTCCTGGCTCCGGATCCGGTGCCGCATTGATCGCTGCAGCCAAGCACAACGCTGATCCAATCTGAGCATTCAATTCCTGCTCAGTAAAAACCGCTTCGGCCAACGGTTTCAAAAAGGAAACGGAGAACGGGAATTTCGTAATTTTGGAAGCGAGAGATGATACTGTCGTCACGCATTGCGTACGGATTGAGGAGTCGTGGTCGCGCAGACGGCGAGTCACGTAGGAGATGATTTTAGGCAGCGAAGACGCCAGAGAGTTCGCATGGTTGAGAGCGAGTGTTGCGAGGAGGTGGAGGCAGTGTCTACGGACTAGAGGCTTGTCGGCGGTGTCCGTTGAGAGTATACACGAGAGAAATGTAGCAAGTGTGATGTTGTCTAGGGTTTTGGCTATGGCTTCTAGCTCAGCGGCTGCTATATTATACGTGTCCCTGTCTGATAGTTTTGTTATCAGTGTTAGCACTTTGAGCTTCAGATTTTGCGCCATTTTTTTTTCACTCTCGAGATGGTAACGACGGAGATGACGGTGGCGCTGCTGGGACAAGTGGCAGCATTGCCAGCGGTGCCAAGTGGTTGTGGTTGGATATGGCGTGGTGTCAGTCACTGAGAATTAGCTTTTTAAAGTAGAAGGAGATGGTCACGGAAAGTCATGAAAAAAGAGAAGGTGATTTAGTGCAGAGAAAGCAAACGGTGTCGTTTAACTTACTCTGATGCCCGATCACATAATTAAACGTTTAATTGTAGGCTACGTGTCAGGCAGGTGAACTAATGCTTAAACTAATTATTTAGTTAAGAATGGTGTTGGTGATTAGATGGATGCGAGTCCATGTTTTTGGTGACTTCTGGCCCTCCTATTGGTCCATCTAACTTTTTATAACTTACTGCAACAAATGATATTCTTCTTTAATGGTTTTCTTTATATTTATTTATTTGTTATTTTTCTTTGATTTTTTTGATGGAATAATTTTATTTGATTAAGTTACATTTGTGCATTATTTTTTTATGATTATTTTAAGTTTTGTAATTCTGTCATTTTAGTTGTAAATGTGAGAAAGTAATTTACTTAATTGAAAGAGATAGGAGCAACTATTATAGTTAAAATTATATTTCAGATATGATCAAGTATGATGCAATGATAAAAGCAAATGAAGTTGTTTTTCTTGTAATCTATCAATCTTTCAACCTTTTAGATTGATTATGGACTGTGTGTATTTATCTATATGAATCAGTACATTTTTGTAAATTTTTATAATTTTATGAATAACTCTACCTTATCCCTAATTCGTATATAATTAAGAAAATTATAAAATTACCATCTTTATAAAAGAATGTATCCTGACATACATTTAAATTTTATCAGCTAACTCATTTAAAAAGTTTAGTGTAAAAATATTTATAAAATATAATTTGTATTATATTTTATTTTAAAGTTTAAAATTAAATTCATAATAATTATATAAAATTCTTTAATATATAATTTTTTTTTGAATAATTAGAAACATTCATTAATATATAAAAAAATTATAAGTAAAAAGCTCGTAATACAAATATAGGCTTAGAAATTCAAAAGACATTTTAAAATAATTCAGTCTAATATTATGATTTTCGATTAGAGAAGGAGTAGAAATTCTAAAGTGTTAGAATCTCAATAGCAAGGAATTCAAACTAGCATCTATGGCTAATTCATGAAAGAGAGCATATCATATCAAAATTTACTTGAGTTTTTCTTTCCAATTACTAGCCAAAATCGATTATTATAGTTGATGAGGGATCTTCAGACTAATAGTAATTTACTTGACAGAGCAAAAGTATTGGATACTGAACATAATAGATATTCTAGAGTTTAATCTCCATAAAGTTCAAATTTCATAAATATATTTTTTTTCAATGCTAAATAAAAGGAAAATAAAAACATCAATCTAATCGTAGAGACTGTTAGAACATTAAGCACCGACATTCAGTGGGTGATCTGTCGATTTCTGAGAGTGTGGTAATGGTACACCTAAGTATCTGATTGTATCTAAATTATCTTCAGGTTATATTAGCATGCGGGGAGGACCACGCTGGTCTTAGAGGTGTCGGCGTGATTTTAATTTGATGATAATATAGCACGTGATGGCGCAAGGCAGTTAATACTGGTAAATTTAGCGCCAAAAGTTAAGGAGTCACATGGCAGTGACAGGCTTTTGTTGGGCAGATTTACTGTGCCCGTAATTACGCTATTCCATTTCTTGCACTCCAAAACATTTTGCTTTCGTAATAATCCAAGTTTTTTAAAATTATTAATTAGAAAAGGCTAAGCTTAATTCAAATTCAATCAAAAAAAATGTTTGGATTAACTTAAATAGATGTTCTACTTTAAATTTTATTTTGAATTTGAATCGTGATATATATAATTATTTTAAATTAATTATTGTAAAATTTTTACCACTTTATAATTCTATTCGAATCGAATTGAATTAGATGAATTTTAAATTTAATAATATAAAAAATTTAATTCAAATTTATAAATTTTTTAATTTCATAAAAATGAAAAAAAAAAAGAATTCACATGCTAATTGCAATAGATATATATAGAACTAGGAGCTACCTAAAAATTAAATGAATAATGCATATTTTAAATATTTTACATTTGATTAATAAATAAATGAATATATATATATATATGAAATAAATAATATTTTTTGATTTTTTCATTATTAAATCAAGTATCATATTTCTAAGAAGTATACAATAAAAAAAAAACCTTTTTACAAATTTATCGTTAATAATATTGATAAATAATGAGTCTTAAAATTTAAATTTTTTTCATTTGTTGTCTCACATATAAGTATGACTAAACCGACTATTTCTTTATTCACTAATTAAGTTCAATTAGCTAATAAGCAAAAATTATTAGATCAACCTGACCATCCTTTGTTACTAATGAAGAGTTAATTAAATATATTTTCATGTATAAAGATGTTTTAACATCATAATCGTATTTAGCCAAAAGTTCCATCCAATTTCAAGTGAAGGTGGGGTTCCATAATTGATTGCTAACTATAGCACCAAACCTTTCCTAGCATGCTAATATGCTTGACAGTTGAAAGTGAAAATTAAATCTCCATTTGGTAAACAAAAGAAATCAATGTAGTTAATTAATTAAGGTAGTGGGATAGTTGAAATTGGGTAATTGGGTATTAGTACATCGATCTACAATGTTCATTAATTAGTTGAAACCTAGCTACTCAACATTTGTGTGTCTCAACAACCACAACAGAGTTCTCGTATGTCCTTTTTTTTTTTTTTAATTGAGAAGAGTACCCAGTTGGTGAAAAGTTGCAAAGGATTAGTTGAGTCACAATAATATTATGCAAAAAAAAAAAGAACAAATTAAAGTATATGGGAAGTGTAGAAACCATGCAAAAATGGAGGATTCGGTTATAAGAAGTGACAAGATACACCTAAAATTAAGTAGATGCAAAAATGCAAAAATGTTCTTCACAAGTAGTTTAATTAGCAAAAAGTATAGACATCCAGTTAAAAAAAATAGGTTCGAACCCGTCAAAAATAGATGTCGATTTAAGTACTTTCTAGAATTTTTTAAAATTTATTATTTTCGAATTAAATTTTATGATCAATAATAGAGTAGTTGAATATATATATATATATTATGCAAATAAACGTTTCCGAAAAAAATAAATTATTAAAAATACATAAAGTTAGCCCATCAATTTTTTTTAGTTCAAAAACAATATGGATTATTTTAAATTTAAACCATGCCATAAGAAACAATGGGGATATACTGGTTTCTTGAAGAATGGTTCTTGTCTGCTAAGTCGAAACACACGTTCAAAAATGAAGAAACGCAAGCAAAGGTAATCAAATGGATCAATTGTGGAGGGGTCATTCATCTTTCACTTTTAGGTGTTGTTGCACAACTTTCACCAACAATCATGCTTTCCAAGGAAGCGTAAAATTAACTCAATCAGCCAGTAAAAATTATTTTTGTTTAAGTTATATTTCAAATTCAAATTATAATATATACAGTTATGTTAATTTAATTGTTAAAAGTGTTTTAATAATTATATCTAAATTAAAATTAATTAATTAGAATTTTATGAGTTCTAAATATGAATGATTTTGAGTGAAAAAAGGGTGCTATACACTTATGGTTCATACTATATAAGTATAATTCATTCATGATTCTATATTTAATCAATTTGACACTTCTGTCGACCACATACTATAGTTGTAATGCTAATTTGTCCAACTATCTCAATTTATAGTTTTGTCATTTTAATACTGAATTAATTTAAAACACAATTTTAAAATTTTTATCAACACATATGGTATGAAATAGTAAATCAGTACGTATCACATCTCAAAAATTTATCTGACTAAAAATTACAAGTACATGCATCAAATGGATAAAAATGACGAGTATAAATGGTGCTATATATATTATGTTATTAATGTATTTTATACAAATTTAATTATTGAAATTGTAAAACTATAAATTACCGATGTCAAAGTATAAGGGCACAAATGTTTTATGCCTACTATATACACATGATGATTATCTTGCTTGCATTTGGAATGATGAAGTATGCTGATCAGATATGATGGGTATGTCACCCCACTACAATTTATTATGAATGGAGTATTATTATTATGGTACAAACAACATAAATCATGACAAATATACCCTTCCTAAGAACTAGTGAAGGGACCATCATTTCCGCAAGCTAAAAAAAAGTTTTCCAAAAGATAACAAAGGATACTCCACATTGCAATGTGCCTACCCCATTAATCATGCAAGGAATTGAAAAGTTTTCCTTCTTTTCTTCTTCTTTAATTCTAAGGCATCATAATCCATTGAACAAGCGACAATGGTGAATGATAAAGCAAGTCCAAGTCTAATTATTCTTCAAAGTTATGGAATCGTACGAATTCAACTCTTAATTTCTTATATTGCGAAATAATCAGTTAACTAAATTAGAATATGATTTCGAATTGTAACAAATTGATACAATTATTAAGGAAAAGAACAAAAATTAATTAAATTAGCATGTATATTTGATATTTTTTTATCTGATATTTTTATTATTTGATAATTACAAAAATTTTATTTAATTTAAAATTTAAATTGAATGGACCTATAAAAGAATAAATTTTTTTCTAAAATTTATTTTTTTATATATCAAATTTGAACTCAATTTTATTTATAAGAATTCAAGTTCCTTATCACTTATATCAATAGAAAAGAAATTTAACCGAGAGTAATATTTGACTTTTATTGATTGCTAAGCTAAAAGTTTGTGTTATTGTTGTATATTATTGCCAACTTGAAGACAAAAAAAAACAGAATGTGTGACAAATGTATTTACACTTAAAAATGATTTTTTCACATGGCAACATGCATCTTCTCCATGGAATGTCTCTTTTTAAGGAAGTATGTGGCATATCCTATTTGCAGGGTCTTATAAAATATTATTTTGGTTAGGACAATTTGTCGCCATATAGGTCATGTTACATCCCTCAATAAATTACAAGAAAACTCAGCATGGGTTGATGCCTTAATCAGAATAACTTGTAAAAATGTTGACTTTCTTGGATTTATATTATAATGGTTTTTTTCGCAATTAGTTTTCTTTTGATCTTCCATGTGGCTATGCATATGGTCCTTGCAATCCAGTCAACTAACACTATACTAATCATATTTCATCTAAATTGTTGTTTACATGAGCAATTATTGAGATTTATTTACTTAATTATTTAGATTTAAATTGTAATTCATAGTAAATTCGGACCATAAAAATAAAAGGAAGTTAAGTATCAATCAGCTAGCATTGATAAGCTACATCGAGAACTGATTTTTGATGATCGCATAAAAATATGGTTCGACCATCTTTCTTACATATCATTTTACGAAGGGAAGTAGGCTTGAATTCTTAATTTAAATAGCGCAGGGTTCATCTTTAAATACTTTAAAATTATAATTTGATTATTTTTTTGAAAATTTATAAGCTTTTTATATCTTTTTTTTCCCTCAAATTACTAAGAAAGAAACATTTTACATTTATCTCTTATTTGATTCAATTTCATTAAGAAATTCATTTCATTTTTAAATAAATTTTAAATAGAATTCATTTGGAAATGAATTCTAAATGCATCTGAGCTAAACATATTTCAACAATAAAAATGGATTTAATGTTAAGTAATTTCACAAAATTAAACAGTTAGAATTAAAAATAAATTTTATCAATTTTTTATTTAAATCAAATACATTCACTTATATTTGTAATTAAATTTCATAAAATTTTATAAAATTCATTTAAATTAAATGCACTCTTCAACAACAAGCATTTGGAAAAAAATAAAATAGATTTAGACTTAGAAGATACCAAAAGAAATCGTGTAGGGTCAATTGTGGGTGGCACAGAAAATGTTGGCAGGATGAGAGACTGAGAGGTGAGCTAAATGAGATGGTGACATTTCATTTCAGATTCATTTGATTTCGAAGAAAAATCCAGCACTTAATCGAATGTCATCATTCACCTAGCTACCTTCCCTTAAATTTGTTCAGCTCATTTTGGCCTGTTGCTGTCATTGCAATCGACCCTGCAGCCTGAAGGATAAACCAAATCTAGCAGCTATGTGAGAATTTTTGCTGATTGAGGAAAATTAAGCACCAGATTCGCATTGAACTTCAGACCCTTATTCATGTTTTCCAATTGCTATATTATATCAAGCAGGAAAAAAACAAACAAAAAGGTTGAATACCAACTAACCCAACCATATAACAATTTCTTATAACTACCCCTCCATTGTGAATTTTGGAAGAAATTAAGGTTTTTATTTTAGATAAGTGTAAAAAATTATTGTTTTCCCACTTTAATAATTTTTGATATATAATTTTTTATGATAAATTAAAAATATGTGATTTTAGCAGTAGTAATTTTAGTTATGTCATAATAATATTATCGTAAGTATTAATGTGATCCAACGTATTTTTCTATTATATCACATGATACTGATATTTACATTAATATATCAGAAAATGATATATTAATTAATATAATATAATATACTTAAAATTGCTAAATATATAATATATTTTAATCTGCTAAACAAAATACTATAAAAAATATTAATTACATTTTTCTTTACTTTTTCCTTTTTTTTCTTATTGCTTTTATTATTATTATTATTGTAGTGGGTTGGGCTTATGTTTTTGTGGTGAGAGGGAAGCATTCTGTTGTGAATTGCAATTAGGTCAAGCCAAGTGAGCAGTTGGAGTAAGAACGTAGCCTGCTGAGCCTGAACTTGATGTTGCGGTTGTTGTCATATGAACTGTCTGCTATGGACCGAAATAGACTTTCCATTTTTAGAACGTCAGGCAGCTGCCTGCGGTTGAAAACTGCAGATCCAAAACAGATTCATGCATATAAACATCTTCTGAAGAAAGACAGTGAGCCCATGTGTATAAATTGGACTGAAGCAACTTAAAAGGGATTTTTACAAAAATACCTAAAAAAAGGTTCCAAGAGGTTCCAATAACATTAAATACGCTATCCTTTTAAAATATTACACGCATACCCTATGTTTATAAAATATTTCGCGCGTGTCCTCTTTTCCATTTTTTTCCGTTCAGCGTCTTTTTTTTTTTTTTATATTAGATGTTAGAAATGGCAAACTATGAGTTATGAATCCTCAACCCACAAAGAATGATATGGAGGTTGGAGTTTAATTCTCCCAATGTTATCGTTAGCTTCTTGATCCACTTCTTGTTCTTCAACCTCTTGATGATTCCGTGCTTTTGTTCTTAAGTGACATCCAAATGAGCAGATGTTGAAGATGACAACAACAGACGATGGTGACGGTGCCAGTGCCATTTTCTTTTGCGGCAATTCAAAAGTAAGGAACCAGAATCTTCGTCTATATCCTGACTCTGTACAAGATGCTCATAATGTTGATGATTCTTTAAATCAAAATTTATTGAATTGTCATCCAGATTCTATGAATCAGTGTCTTTTTGAGCAATTGCCTTGATCGTGATTATCAATATTAGAATTCTTTGAATTATGAAGATCGAGATAGTTGGAGTTGTGCTAGTGGAGGATGCTTTGTGTCGATTTTGTCCTATAGAACCTTTGAAAATAAATTTCCCTAACTACTAAGAAACAGAAGAAGTACTACTCCTAGCAGTATTATGCTTTTTGACTTATTTATATCTTTGTGAATTGAGCAAACTTGGGTCCATTTGTTGATTATGTTTAGATTTTGCTAATTGTTGTGAAGTTGGCTTGCTATTATAGAGTTGTATAACCCATGTATATAATCTATAGTCTATGCATCGCTTAAGCTTTTTATTAGCTATGTTTAGTTACTCAAATTTGACATCAGTAAACACATATTGTCGAAGTGGGTTATAATCTAAAGCTGAAATGGTGTTCTTGGAGATGTCATCATGTGGATTTGTGATTTGGTATGAAAGAATTAAGTAAAAATATTATAATTTTTGTTGAATAAGAAATTACAGTCTACATGTTTGTTAAAAGTGCCATGTGGTTATCTTTTAAGTGGAAAAGATGAAGAAACTGAGGATTTTTTTGAGCTGTGAATCACAGCATTCCTGTGGATCTCTTGGAGAAGATGAACTTGCCTAAGTGGTATATTTTTTTGTTAAAAGTACCACGTTGGTAATCGGTGAGAACCTCTCCTCTGCATGTCTTCCTATTTATTTCATGAACTAATAAAAAAAATTACATACGTCTTTTCCAATACAAACTTTATGCCTTATTATTATTTTTTTTGGAAATAAGCTTTATGCCTTATTACTAAGTGAATTTTTGGCTATTAGTAAGGTTAGAAGCAGTTTTTCCTAATCAAGTTGGACTTAATTTTTCTATCGTGTCTCACTTGTGTCTCTTCCTGATTTCGTTTCAATGTTCATAACGTTGTATAATTCTTACTAATAATTTAGTATATCTTATTTTTTATGGTAAAATTTACTTTAGATTTTATATCATGTCAATAAACTTTAGATTAAAATATATTATTCACATATTATTTGAATAATATACTTTTCATATACTATTTATATATTAAAAATAGCATATAACAAGTACATTATTCTTATATTTTTTATTTTTTATAAACTTTAGAACATAAAAAAATATGATAATTTAAGTAGGTATATATTGTTAGAAAAATTGTCAAAGAAATATTTTACCTTGAGCGTGTATTCAATTAATAAATAAAAAATAATTGTATTCCACTTTGGTAATATGAAATATTTGTCACTTCTGACCATTTTCCTTATAATTTGTAATCTATTTGGACATCATTCATTCAAGGCTAGAAATTTGGTATAATATTGCTCTTTCTTTATTTTTTTTTGTCAATGCTCTTTCTTTATTTTATTGCTTTATTAAAGAAAAACTTATTGTTAATTATCTACTATTACAATGGCAAATGAATTTTTGTTAATTATCCAATTGTGTTAAAAATTAACAAAAATTATTAATTAAATTTTTTATTACACATCAAGTTTAAGAAGTAATAAGAACGATACTTAAAAATAATATATTATTTGAATATTATTCGTATATGACAAAAACAAAACAGTATATTATTTGAATATTATATGTATTTGAAAGTCAAAACAATATATTATTTGAATATTATAAGTATATGAAACACAAAACAATATCTAAAATTCAAAACAGTATCTGAAATTCAAAACAGTATCTGAAACTTAAAACAACATCTAAGAATGAAAAAAAGTATATCAAAACTCACAAATACAGTATTTTTTTAATATTATTTGTATATGATATAATCAAAATAGTATATTTTCTTAATATTATTCATACCAAAACTCAAAACAGTATCTAAAACTCAAAATAGTATCAAAAACTCAAAACAATATCTAAAAATTAAAAATGATGTCTCAAACTTATAATAAATACAATATATTTTTTGAATATTATTTGTATATGACACAATTAAAATAGTATATTGTTTGAATATTATTCATATCCGAAACTCAAAAATAGTATCTGAAACTCAAAAATAGTATCTTAAACTCAAAAAAGTATCACAAACTCAAAACAATATTTGAAAATTAAAAATGGTATCTCAAACTCATAAATACAGTATATTTTTTGAATATTATTCGTATATGATACAATTAAAAATAGTATATTATCTGAATATTATTCGTATCTGAAACTCAAAATATTATTTGAAACTCAAAACAATGTATGAAGCTCAAAACAGTATCTGAAAATGATAATTTGAGTAAGTATTTATTGTTGGAAAAATAATATCAAACTAATATATATATATAAATATACAAATTTATATTTCAAAATATTTTTTTACCATATCTAAAATTTTAATTATTTATTAAAACTAATATGAGTTATA
>CATIWM010195487.1:0-34866 GCA_949671775.1 Mallotus repandus
TGGTGCTAGCTTGTATTAGAGAATCGAGTTACCACCACTTTTGATTTGTCCCAGTTATTACCCTGGGTGGCGACTCCTCATCTCCATGCCATGTCTTTGTGACAGTGGTTAGTGTGTTCCCTAGAGCCCTGAGCTCAAACAGTGTCGTGGCTGCAATAAACTTGGGCGCGCGTTAAACCTCGCCATCTACAGTATGCCTACTATAATCTGTTAAGTCAACAATGGGCAATTCAACTTTAGCATGTGTTTAGGGAAGGGAATATATTGGCAGATGGCTTGGCATCAAGGTTCATGCATTATGGGATTGGGTACCATGAGATTAGTAAGCCTCCTACTGGGTTGGGGATTCTTCTTTTAGAAGATACTATGGAAATAAGTTTCAATAGGTGTGTGTAGGAGTTGTTTTTTTGGGTTGCTCCCTCCAATGTATAAAAAAAAATTTAATAAAAGAGTACTTGTACATACTCACACACTAATATTCTCATAAACACTCAAGGCATTTTCTCACTTAGCTCACTTACAACGCACACTTTTGCACATACACTGTTAGTTATTGAATTACCACTTGTATATTTTTACTTTTTGTTATACAATAGTTACCTACACTTAGTTTTATCAGGTTGTTACTCCTATTCAGGTCTGTTTGTTATTCCTAGTTGTATCTGTATTTAACCACTTGAAAGTCTAATGAATTATTCATTCTTCTCCGCATATTTGTATCTTTTACCTGGTATCAGAGCGAGGTTTGTAATATGATGTCTCTTAACTCATATTCATCCTCATCTTTTACTTCTTCTTCTTCTTCTTCCCTGATAGCATCAAACACTATTACTGCACCCTCTTTTCAGATTAACACCTTCCTTAACACACCATCAACCAATATTCAACAAAATTTTTTGATTAAATTGACATTGAAAAATTATATTCCCTAGACATTACAGTTTACTCCTCTCTTTAACTTTTATAACCTTCATGTTATTGCCAATGGCACTGAAGTTTCCCTACCAAAAGAAATTATCGATCCCACTACCAATTAATCCGTTCTTAATCCTACTTACACCACTTGGTTTGCTAAGGACCAACTCCTCTTTTCCTGGTTGCTCTTGTCAATTACAGAAGAAATCTACCCTCAACTCATCAGTCTCAACTTAGCTTTAGAGGTTTGCACAGCTCTGGCCTTTGCATATGGAGAGGTCAGTCATACTCAACGCACACAGCAACACATTGAATTGCACAATTTATCCAAGGATGACAAAACGGTGTCTCAATATCTTTATCAAGCTAAGGCAATCGTAGACTCTCTCACACTAGTCGGACAAGCCATCTCCACATCAGAATTCAATGCCATTATTTTTCGTAAATTGGGAGCTGAATACAATAGAATCATGGGAGCACTTCAACAATATACTGACAATATCACTTTTAATGAGCTACACAGGCAATTAGTAGCTTATGAATTGCTGCTGAAATCTCAACAGCCCCAACTACCTTTGGCTAACCTGGCACAGTGCTCTTCTTTCTCTCCTGGAATGCCCAATTTTTTATCCCCATCAGCATGTTCTAAGCACCCAATTTCAGGATAGTTAGGTGTGGATGTGACAGAGGATCCAATGATGAGAATTTATTTGAAATAGGTCTTTAGATTTGATTCTTGAATCTCAAGGCTTAATTGCATATTTTTAAGGACTTAATTGTAATGTTTTTCTATCTAGCCAAAAAAAATTGTAATGTTTTTCTTAAGGACCTAATTGTAAAGTTTTGATTCTTTTAAGGGTCTTTTTATAATTAAAAGTAAAAAAGAGCAAGTCACTAATCAGAGTTACGTAATTCCGATTTAAATTATATATTCCCTCAATATGTAATTAATGAATTTGATAAATTTGCTCAAGATAAATTGATGAATTCGCTCAATATAATGTATTTTATGTACAATCATCATGCTCAAACTAACTTCAACATCAATAAGTCTTCAAGAATTACAAATTCAAAAGGACCTAAACCCAACATATGGAATCATCACCAGCACTATCAAGTTAATTAAGGTCAGTAAGCAATGAAGGCAGCTGATCAAAGTCAATTAGTAAGAATTCAAAGTCAAGCAGCAGAGAAATTCAAGTCAATCAGCTAGAAACTCAAAGCAATCAACAAAAAAAATCAAAGTCAGTTGGCAAAAATTCCAATCAGTCAGTATAAAGAATTCAAGCACTCAAATCAAGCAGCCAAAGATAAAAAATTTACGAGCAGTTATGGACTGCAGCATCAAAAGGCGAGCAATGAAGGGATTGCAGCTGAACAAAATTTGCGAGCAGTTATGGACGATAACGTCAAAGGCGAGCAATGAAAGGGTTACAGCTACTCAAAATTTGCAAGCAGTTATGGACTGTAGCATCAAAGGGGAGCAATGAAAGGGTTGCAGCTACCTAAAATTGGCGAGCAGTTATAGACTGTAGTACCAAAAGTGAGCACCAAAAGGGTTGCAGCTGATTAAAGCTAGTGAGCAATGAAAGGATTGCAGCAAAATCCAGAAAAATTCAACTTCTGCATTTGCATTTCGTTATATGCTAAACAATAGATATAACATAAACCACAAATTTACTCTGTTATAAGCTACATGGTAGCTATAACTCAATTTCAAATTCACTTTGTTATATACTACACAGTAGTTATAGCACATTTTCAAAATCACTTTTTCACTAGACATTGCACTGTAGTTATTACACATTTCAAACACTCTTTTATTAGACGTTCTATAGGAACAATAGCATATTTTCAAATCATAATTCACTAGACGTTCCATAAGAACTATAGTGCAATTTACTAAAAACTACACAGTAGTTATAGTACCAAATTTTTAGACATTCCACAGAAATTATAGCACATTTTCAAATCACAGTTCATTAGACATTCCACAGGATCTATAGTGTAATTTACTAGACACTATAAGTAGTTACAACATCACATCGCTAAACGTCCCATAGGGAATATTGCAAAATTTTTCAACCACATCGCTAAACGTCCCACAGGGAATATAGTAAAATTTATCACATAGCTAAATGTCCTATAGGGAATATAGCTAAGTTCATCAAATCATTTCGCTAGACATCCCACAGGGAATATAGCGAAATTTATCACATAAGTAGACATCCCACAGGGAATATAGCTAATTTCTTCAAATCACTTCATTAGACGTCCCACAAGAAATATAGTGCAATTAACTAGACACTACACGATAGTTATAGCACTACTGCTAGATGTTCCACAAGAACTATAGCGCATCTTCAAATCACTTTTTCACTAGACATCCCACAAGGATTATAGTGGAATTTACTTCAGCATTCTGCATGATGTTGTACAACATCATAAGCATCGATCACAAAAAAAAAAGTTTCAAGAAACATAGGTAAGTATCCTAATTCTTTACTTTTAAAATTGTGTGCTTATTAGCTTTGTCGCAATTTGTCAAGCAAACAGCGACAAAGGGGGGCAACTGTAAGCATCCAATTTCAGAATAGTTAGGTGTGGATGTGACAGAGGATCCAATGATGAGAATTTATTTAAAATAGGTTTTTACATTTTGATTCTTGAATCTCAAGGCTTAATTGCATATTTTTAAGGACTTAATTATAATGTTTTTTAAGGACCTCATTACAAAGTTTTGATTCTTTTAAGGGTCTTTTTATAATTTTGATTGGAAATAGAATTATATATTTCCGATCAAAAATATGTACTTCCGACCGAAATTACACATTTTCAGTCAAAAATGTACAATTTCGATCAGAATTGTACATTTCCGACCACGTCTGAATTATTTTTCAATTTTTTAAAAAAAAATTGAAATTTTTTTTTCTTGTTTGGTTAAAATAAATAAAAATAATATAATTTAAATACGATAAAAACAATTATCCTGATAATACGAGATTATTAGAAGGTTTTGAATTAAAATTTTATTGATAATCACAGGAGACTTTTCTTTGGTTTATAAAAACCTGTAGGGTTTTTACGTATAGGGGGCTCTCTTTTGGCAAAAAAAAAAAGGGCTTTACACAGAGGGGAAAAAAATCCTTTTTTCTTTCTTTTGGTTTTGTTTTACATGCTTTGAAAAGAAAAGTTCTTGATTTAAGAAATATATATTAAGCCAAAGATCAAAATTCAAGTCTGTAGATTCTATTCCAACAACAATACGGTGAACAAATCCACTCTGAGGAGCAATCAATACTGCATCCACATCATTCATCTCTTCTCATTTTCTTGCTCTTTATTTATTTTATTTTATTTCATTTTTACTTCACTTTTACTTTTATTTATATTCTGCTCATTGTCTTTATTTTTTTCTATGTATTTTTGTGTGATAATGATGGGAGTGACCTGAGCCATAGGGTGAATGTGGGGAATCAATAACTAAATCCATGAAGGTCCATAGAATGTCATAGATTAATCCATGTTAAAAACACATAGTTTTAGGTTTATTTTATTGTTTTTGTGGTATTTGCATTGTGTATTTATCTTGATTTTAGGCATGTATAATTAATTTGTACATAGGAATTGTAATAGCCCTGATAGTGCGAGATAGTGAAACCTTTACTTTTTTACCTTTAAAATTAGTTAGTAAGTTAGGTTCACTTGGTAAACCCTAATAAATTCAATGATGGCAGTAGTTATTTTAGGTTGGATGTAAATTGAAATTAGGGTTAGAAATTATAGTATGTTTGTTTTGATTTATTATTTTTGTTATTTTATTTGTTTAGGCTTGTTTTATGTTTTTTTATTCATTTTGGGCTCTAAGCCCACACTTAGGTTAAGCTCATTAATAATAGGTTTTAAAACTGGTTTTAGGTTTAATTAACTTTAAAATTAATTTAGGCCCATTTAGGTTAATTTATATTTAGGCTCACTTTTTTAGTTAAATAAAATTAACTTTAGACTTAGCTCAGCCCAGGTAATACATTTTTTTTAAAAAAATAGACTTAGGATTACTTCATTTAATTAAAATCAATTAGACCTAAGCCCACTAATTTAACTTTCTTTTCTATTAAAATTTGTAGAATTAGGCTCACATTTCTTAGAAATAAAAATGGTAGACATAGGTTCATTAATTAATAAAATGTAGGCCCACCTTTAGTTTCCATTTCATTTGTAAATAAAATGTAGACTTAGCTAACTTAAATTAAAATCAATGTATATTAGATTAATTTAGGGACCGTCTCGCTTTGTGAATGCAATTTTTTGCATGCTTTTTCGTGACTAGTTGCAATATACTTAAATGCTTTTTCATGCCTTGGTGTTAGAAGGATGTTCAATTAGGGTTTATATGAAATTGCATGTAATTAGAGAATAAGATAGTAATTCATAAACTAATTCTAAATGAACATAAGACAAAAAGAAGTTGGTATTCCATTCCCAGAATTTCCTGGTTGTGGTGCTAACCCTCTTTTAAAGAATCGAGTTACCACCACCAACGATTTGTCCCAGTTATTACCCAAGGTGGCGACTCCTCATCTCCACACTATGTCTTTATGATATAGTAGTGTGTTCCTTGGAGCCCTGAGCTCAAACCGTGTCATAGTTGCAATATACTTAAATGCGCATTAACCTCACCGCCTACACATGTAGTGGATAGCGTGGTGGAAGATGTGGTTATCATTCCTTTTCTTGCCAAATCAGTGGCTTATCAAATCACTCGGCGTTAACCTATAATCATCGATTTGATATAAATATAACACCTCGATCGTGATCTAACTCCAACTATCAGGCCTGTAATTTTTTAGAACTAAGAAATTCTGAGTCACCAACTCAGTATCATGCCAATTTGATCGAACTGCCTGACTATAGCGACTTACTTCCTCTTCCATCAGTGGCTTCTACACCTGAATGGTTCCCTGATACTAGAGCCACTCATCACGTGATTCCAAACTTGAATTCTTTGAGCATCTCTCATAAGTACAAAGGTAAGGAATTTTTACTTATTGGTAATGGTGATGGGCTCCCTATCTCTAACACTGGTACATGCTTTTTTCCCTTTTCTAAATAAACCCTCTCTTTGCAAAATGTTTTACAGTTCCTACTATTACCAAACCATTATTATTCGTTCATAAACTATGTTGAGATAATAATTGTTTCTTTTTCATACTGACTATTGTCTTATTAAGGATGAGGATACCAAGAAGACACTACTTTGGGGAATAAGTGAGCTGGGTTTATATAAATTAAAAGGCATGTTATCATCTCCCAAACTCATGAATGTTATTGTGTACCTTGCTAGCTTGGAAGAATGGCATGCATGCCTTGGAAATCTGAATTACCCTACAGTTCGTCGTTTGATTCATGATTTTCAATTACCTTATTCTACAAATAAAACAGTTGTTAATAAATGTGACACCTGTTGTTTGGGCAAACTTCATCATGTGTCTTTAGGATTAATAAATCATTGCAGTACAAGACCCTTGCAATTGATTCATTCTAATGTATGCACCAATGCTTTCTTCTTCAGGATCAAAATATTTTATTCTCTTTACAGACAAATTTTCTTTATTCACTTGGTTATATCCTTTCAAATGCAAGAGTGATGTCTTTCTTATTTTAAAAAATTCAAAACTCATGTTAAAAATCAATTCAATTGTAAAATCAAAGCCTTAAATTTAGATTGGGGAGGAGAATATCATTCATTATACAAATATTTTAATGAACAAGGAATAGTTCATCAAATTACATGCCCATATACTCATGAACAAAATGGAACAGCTAAGAGAAGAATAAAGAATATTGTTGACATTGGTCTAGCATTTTTTAGACACTATGGGCCACCATTCAAATACTAGGAATTTGCTTTTGAAACATCCATTTTTCTAATAAATTGACTTCCCACAAGCTTGCTTGCCAATAAAATTCCTTATCATGTCTTATTTCACAAAAATTTGAATTATTCATTTCTTGGAGTTTTTGGATGTGCTATTTACCCTCTCCTTAAGCCCTATAATCCACATAAGTTCTCCTTTAGAACCAAACAATGTGTGTATTTGGGTTATTCTCCTCACCACCTTGGGTATAGGTGTCTCGACAAAGAAACTGGGAAAATTTATCTTACCCGCCATGTAGAATTTAATGAACATCTTTTTCCTTTTTTTAAAGTGTCCGGTTCCCACACCCATTCGAATATCCAACGTGAAAAAATGCCTTTCTGCACCGTGGTTGCAGGTTACACACAACATTCCTTATTCTCTAGGTAATGTCTCCTATTCCAACTTTACTTCTTCTTTTACTCCACTCTCATTATCTTCTCCTACTATCTCTTCTCAATCCAATACACCTACCTCATCTTAACCCCAATCCACTTCTACTGTAACAACAACTCATCCTTATCCCACTGCACATATTTACAATCTAGATGAGATCAATTTATTTGTTGATCTATGTTCAGATGACTCTCCTACCTGCTCATTACCAGTTGTACCACCTGACCCATAACCACCTCAATGAACTCACCATATGCAACTTCGGCCTTCCACCTTAAACACAAACCCACTACTCACATTACCGAAACCTCACCTCTATTTCCTCTGACATTACTGAACCTACGTCATTTGCTAAAGCATATCCCATTCCATCATGGCACAAAGCAATGGAACAAGAGATGTCGACTTTGCATAAAACTAGCACTTGGACCCTAGTTCCTCCTCCTACTCATGATAATGTTGTTGGCAACAAGTGGATTTACAAAGTGAAATGAAAAGCCAATGGTGATGTTGATAGGTTGAAAGCTCGACTAGTGGCTCGGGGTTAGACTCAAGAGTATGGCTTGGATTACATAAAGACCTTTAGTCTAGTTGTCAAACCACAGACAATCCGCACTGTTCTTTCTTTAGCTATCTCTAGAGGCTGGAGTTTGAGGCAATTGGATGTGAGCAATGCCTTTCTCAATGGACACTTTTAAGAAACTATCTACATGGTACAACCATAGGGATTCATTAATAAACAACATCCATATTATGTGCACAAACTTAATAAGTCCTTATATGGACTTAAACAAGCTTCACAGGTATAGTATCAAAAATTGAACAATTTTCTAGTCTCAATCGGTTTCACATGTTCTACTGTTGACTCATCCTTATTTATTTACAATCATACTCACTACACTTGTTTTCTACTTGTCTATGTGGATGATGCTATCATTATTGGCCATAATGTTTCACATGTTCAAAAGCTTATTGATCAATTGTCTGCTGC
Organism: Mallotus repandus; assembly: GCA_949671775.1. Lineage (NCBI taxonomy): Eukaryota > Viridiplantae > Streptophyta > Magnoliopsida > Malpighiales > Euphorbiaceae > Mallotus > Mallotus repandus. The sequence continues at coordinate 8,221 of CATIWM010195487.1, forward strand.
ATTCTCACTTCGAGATTTGGGTACTTTACACTACTTTCTTGGTGTTCAAGTTCTCTCCAGTTCAAATTGCTTGTTTCTTTCTCAATAAAATTATGTTCTAGATATTCTTAAGAATGCAGGAATGGAAGACTGCAAACCATGCAAAACACCAATGATAACCAGCTCTCCATTATCCAAATAACAGGGCGCACTTTTAGATCTTGTCGATACTACTAAATATAGAACTATTTGTTGTAGCTTACAATATGTGTCTTTAACTCGGCCAAATATTAGTTTCTCTGTGAATAAGCTATGCCAGTTTATGCATCAACCGACAGATGTCCATCTTAAGGCAATAAAACGAGTACCATACTACTTGTAGGTAACTACCACACAAAGGTTATTTCTTTCCAAATATTTTTCTTCTTCATTAACCACATACAGTGATATTGATTGGACAGTTTGCCCAGATGACCACCGATCCATAGATGGATATCTAATTATCATTGGTTCAAATCTTATCTTATTATATGGAACTCTCGAAAGCAACGCACTGTTGCAAGGTCTTCTACAAAGTCTAAATTCAAGGCCATTGATAATGTCAATATAAAACTCAAATGGATACGTTGTTTACTTAATGAACTTGGTGTCACTCTCTCCTCTCCACCACACATTTGGTGTGATAATATACGAGTAGTATTCTTGTCTTATAATCCCATCTTCCAAGCTAGAATAAGACATGTGGAGGTCAATTTCCACTTTGTTCGAAATCATATACAATGTAAAGAGCTGACCATCTCTTCTTTATCATCAGCTGATCAATTGGTGGATGTTATGAAGAAACCACTTATTGTTCAACAATTTAGATTTTTTTATGACAAGCTTCGATTAATGCCCCACAACCCTTCAGCTTGAGGTGGTGTTAGTTATCGAATTACCACTTACCACTTGTATATTTTTACTATCTATTAAACAATAGTTATCTACACTTAGTTGTATTAGGTTATTATTCTTATTCATGTCAATTTGTTATTCCTAGTTGTATATGTATTTAACTACTTGAAAGTCTAATGAATTATTCATTTTCTCTGCACATTTGTATCTCTAACTTACACTAACTCTCCCATGACACACTCACACACATCTAATATATAAATGAGGATGGAGCTAGGTATTTATAGGTGAGAGTTGGGTGCTATTCTCACCTCCTTACTAAAACCTCTATCAGGGAACCTTTTAGACATCTCAGGTCTAGATTTTTCCCTTAGCTTCTTAGACTCTCTACACACTACTATAACATTCTAGAACACTCCACATAACTCTCTAAACACCACTATAATACACTAAAGTACTCTATATAACTCTAGTTTATTATAGGCTACTCTACTATTTGTTAACTAAAGTTAAAATCTTCTAGAAGAATGTAGAGAATAGTGTGGAGTCGGTGATGTGGTCTTCACACTCCCCCTCAATACCAACTATCTTGTCTTCAATCTTTGGAACTCCTCATCCATCTTGATCATCATATCCTATTCCTTCATCTTGTATATTAAACCTTTTGCTCCTTGACAATCACATTGTATTATTGTGTTTATTCTTCCATTTACTGCTCCATAAATTATTTTTGTATCCTTTGAAATATTTCTCAATATTTTCTTCACCTAATATCACGTCAGTGTCTTTCTTTCTTTGATTCGCCTCTTGTTCTTCTTGTATTGTTTTTACTTCTTTCTCTTTATCTTCCTTTTGCATCAAAGCTTCATCTCCAAATTCCTCATCATTCAAAGACCACAAAAGCTCTTTTATTACTTTGGGACTTCCATGCTTCTCTTCCATTTGCTTCCCTATGTTGTGTACTATCTCACTCTCTTCCTTGCATTTAACTTCTTCAACATCTTCTATCTCCATGACCATACTTGGAGATATCTTTTCAACTTCAGTACTTGAATTTGTTTGAACATGAATTTCTTCCTCTAATGGAGCTTTTTTTTTTAATAAACTTGAGTTTGTTACATCCCACTCTTTTTCACTTTCTTAGGATTCTTCAAGATACTCTAACATAGCAGATGTTGCTAGCATAACCCATTCATTTTCACTATCACATGCCTCCATGAGCTCATTTGAACCACTCTTTACTTGCTCTTCAATTGCACATAATGCTTGAATGTCGAAGTCCCATTCTTCTTCGCTTTGAACTTGAGGTTGTGTTGATGTCATAGCATTTCCCTATGCTCTTCTGTACCAATAGTCTCTAGCATAAAGACCTCTCTTGCCACAATTATAGCATTCCACATCTTATTAACAATATCTTTTATCTTGTGTGTCTTCTTGGTTTCAACGTTGTTAAGCTCCCCTTAAACATCGACATTGGCCTTTCCACCTTCTTTTATTTCTATCTTCCTCTGAATCAGTCTTATCATCTCTATTGGATTTTCTAGAACTACAATCTATAGGGCAACTTTTTATACCTGCTAAATAATGTTTCTTCATTCATCTCACTCTTCAATAAAACTCTAGCCATTTTTTTAACTAACGTCTCTTGATTGGCTAACAAATTCTCTAACTCATTTAATGTGGGTGGTTGAGGCTAACCTTGAACAGTAGTAATAAACCCTATATATGCTAGCTTAATTCCATAAATAATAATCCTTCTCATCCTATCTTCATTAATTTTTGATGCAGAATCTAATTCCAAAATTTCTCAAGACAAAGACTTAAATTTTTATAAAATACTGATTAATTGACACCTCCCCTTATTTAATAGACATTAACTCTATCTTTAAATTTTGTAATCTCATCTCCTTTTTCTTAGAAAATCGTGAGGCTAAAATATCCCAAGCTTCCTTAGGTATGGGAGCATACCTGATATGTTCCAACATTTCTTCTTCAATTGTCACCTTAATCATGAACATTGCTTTCCCAGCCTTAACTCTCAACTTCTTCAAAGCATTTGCATCCATTTCTAGAGGCAGCGTACTCTCACTTCTGCTGACTACCTCCAATAAATCTTGACCTTGGAGATATGACTCAAAATATGTCGACCACGTACTATAGTTGTAGTTGTTCAACTTTTTTATACTGCCCACTGTGAGGTCCATCTCGTGACTTGGGACTTCTCTCAACCAAGCAAGCAATCTGCTTCACAGTACCTCTTAATTATGCATGAGATAATTACCCTTTACGACATTTTGCTATCTCGAACTAAATAACTCCTTTGGACCCTCGGTCGTCCTGCTCTAATACCACTTGAAGAATATGTGGAGGAAAAATAAACTTACTTTTATTATATTAAAGAAACTTTAATACAAGAGTACTTGTACATACTCATACACTAATATTCTCACAAACATTCAAGACATTTTCTCACTTAGCTCACTTACAACGCACACTTTTGCACATACACTAACTCTCCCATGACACTCTCACACATATCTAATATACAAATAAGGATGGAGGTATTTATAGGTGAGGATTGGATAATATTCCCACCTCCTTACTTAAACCTCCATACTAGAACCTTCTAGGCATCTTAAGTCTAGATTCTTCCCTTAGCTTCTTGGACTCTCTACACACTACTACAACATTCTAAAACACTCCACACAACTCTAAACACTACTACGACATGCTAGAGTACTCCACACAACTCTAGCTTATTCTAGGTTATTCTATTATTTGTTAACTAAAGTTATAATCTTCTAGAAGAATGTAGAAAAGAGTGTAAAGTTGGTGATCTATTCTTCACAGAGGTTGTGCTGACATGATCCCAAAGTTAAATATCATAACAACTATCATTATAGCATATTTCACTGCTCACAAGAAGCAGATCATCGTACCCTAAGCATAGCCTTACATTAAATCATAGGAGTGAAACACATTATCACATACAGCATCTTACAATTTACTGAATTCTGCCACGTCCTAAACGTAGTCTTACTACACTTGAGCATTTAATCAAAGATATAAATTTGATGAGCATCCAACCACATGCACTGATGAATTCCATGCATGCCTAGCTGAATATCTCCAAACACAAGAAAACTTTATCCACAGGTTTTCGACACTCCAATTTGACATGCACCCTGATAATTCATGAGCAATGTCTAGGATCTCTTTAAGTTACTACAAAAGTTGGGTTTCTTCGTGTTTGAGTTTTACTTGTGCGATATACTATTGGCTTCAGGATTTTTTATTATTTTATAGTAAAAATTAAAAAGTACTATTACTAGCTACTTGCGAACTTATATTAATTGCCTTTGTTATGATAAATTCATTCTTGATAAATAAGAGTATAGGAGAGTAGACTCAGCTTACCAATGAGGGTGGTGAGTCTGTTAAAATTTCTTGTGAGCTTCAAGTAGGTCCTAAGAAATGTGGATATATTGTCAATTGGGCACAAGAAGAGGTTCTGACACATAAAGCAGTTGGTGGGTTTTTGACACATAGCGGACTCAGCTTTGGAAGTATAGTAGTTGGTGTGCCTAAGATATGTTGGCCTTAGGAATGGACATGAACGATGTTTATGATAGAAGGATTGTTGAGAAATTGGTGAATGATCTAATAGTGGATAAGAGGGAGGAGTTTATAAAATCAACAACTAAGATGGCAGAGTTGCCAAGAAAGAGTGTTACTGATGGTAGTTCTTCTTCCTGCTCTCTGGATCGTTTGATCAAAGATATAAAACCGATCAGTATCCAATCACATAGACCATGACGATTCATAAATAATTGACTCAGATTCTTCAAGTTATTATTTAAGTTTTTCGCTTGCAATTTGTATGTTAATTTAATTTGAATTTTAGCTATATGGTGCATCTATGTGGAGCTTTCAAAAAAAAATTTATCTATTTCAAATATATTACAGCACATACTTCAAATATTTGATGCATCAATTGGAGAAATACTGTATAAATAACCAACTACAATCTTTACTCTATGTAAAATTTGGCAATGTTTCATTAACTCATGGGATTCCATAAGGTTTTTGTTAGAGATCCCATATCCAAAATATACTAAACAATATATAAAGGATAAAAGTCAACTACTCAAGTGATTTTATAGTTGGACCCGAGTTTATTAAAGTCCAACTCTTTTCATTTATGGGCTTTCCACTCTAACCCCCCATGAAGGTATGTGACTGTTTCTTTATATACAAGACTTAAACTCAAAAAAATTGCCTAAAAAAACCAAACTTTTAATGAATTAAATTAACAGAGTCTGCACTTTAATAGAATGAAAAAGTAATGAAGAACTCACGGTAAATATTAACATATGTGGACCTAATTTAATTTTTTTTCTTCAATGGTGAATAAGTTGACCCTGCACTTAAGATGCAGGATAAAACTACAAGTCTCATTTCTGAATGATTTACTTGTAAAGCTATTCTGATGAATTATAGAGAAAAATTGGGAAATTCAAATATTTTTACAGTTCTTAATCAAAAAAAAAATCAAATATTTTCTTGAAGTACTGTAATTGAAAAATTTATGAATGTCAAGTCAAATTTGTTGGTTTACACAATCATTCCACAGCTCCACACAATAATAATCTTTTTGACATGGACAATGATGCATGTCGCTACTAATGATATGAATAGTGTTGTCAATGATATTAAAAGATAAAATTTTTGAGTTAAAATTACATATTTGGCCCCATATACATGGAGGCTAATCAATTTGAAATTAATGGCATGAAAGGAATTTCTCTCTCTATTGACATACTATTCATATTGCTAATAATGACAAATTATTATCCTTTTGAGATATGCATGAAGAATGACTGAGATCCATATCTTAAATTTCTTGGGTCCTTCTCTTCATTTTGAGATGAAAATGGCATTTCGGCTATAAATTTCTACTTTATTGCCGACAACATCTTTTTAAAGTTGCTTGGCAATTTCAAAATGAGTGCTGATAGTTACAGTGGAACGCTATATAGTGGCCCGTATTTTTATATTATTTTTTAATTTGACGAAACTTCCCTATATAATTAGGGGCAGTTTCATTTTGATGTGTTTTTTTTAAATTACAGTCCCCTACCCTCTTTTTAATTGCCACTTTTGCAGCAGACCCGCAAAGAAAATCATTTTCGTTTCAGAAATTATTGTCACTGCAGAACGAGTTTTTAGCGTCAAATATCATTGCAATCAGTAGATAAGCCTCAAATCCTCTTCCATACATTTTTAACCTGTCCTGCTCCTGCACAAGGCCATGTAAACTCTAGGCTCAAGCTAGCAAAGGTTTTTAAGTATAGCTAGTGTTTATGTTTACCTTTAACACTGATTATTCTTTTGTTCAAGGCTTGGTTTGGTTTTGTTTTCTTCCATGTTCATTTTGTTTTTTAATAGGCCTCAGGTTACAGAAATTAGACATCTGCTTTTGTTCAGTTCATTACTCTGTAGGTTTAAACTTTTGGTTCTATTTTCGTCATTCATTCAAGTTTGAATTTAGTTCCTCAACCTCCTCTCTTTACTTGGATTAAGAGGCTTTTTTTTATTAACTCTGCAATTTGTAATCGTCTATTACAATCTGCAAAATTGTGAATGTTAAATAATGATTGAGAAATGATAGATGATGGTGGTCTGAAATAATGCAAAATAGTGATAGATTACTTTAATGAAAATAAAAGGATGCATATCCCCATGATGCAGCCTGATGTCAGGGGGTAGCATTTTGTAATCATATGGGTATTTTAGACATTTCATATTTATTTTATTTTATGTAATTTCAAGGGTATGATGGGTGGAACATTATGATGTCTCCTCCTACCAAAGCCCAGTGTGCTCCTTATGCTCTTTTGGGGGGGAGTGACTAGTCATCAAAGGCCTAGGGCCAGAGATCTAGGCACTATAGATGTTGGGTGTGTGCACTTCTCTTGGGTAGGTTCCCCCCTTCCTACACCTTGGGGAGCACAGTGTCTGAATCGATGTATTACTTTCTATGATGAATAACAAAAGTAGCCCCATTATCTTCTTATCGTGTGCCTTGTCGATTGTACTTGTGCTCGTTGCCTTGTTATTGCCCATTGGGCTATTATGCTGGCTTTGCAGATCTTGACTCGGATACTAATCTATTTTTCCTTATGCTCTACAAAATTACTAATTTATCCCTAAGGCTGGCTTGTTAGAAGGTGTTCTAGACAAGCACCGCACGGTCCCTTTTTGTGAAGCTTTTACGGGCCCGTGACATTTGGTATCAGAGCTTTCTTTGCTCTTCAACAATGGCCGCAGTGGCCAAAGCAAATAATACTTAAAATGTGTGCAATGAGGCGCTAAAGAAAAGGGTTGAGGCACTTAAGGTTACGGTAACCCAAGTGCGCCCTGTTAAGAATGTGCTGAATAAAATTGAAATGCTTAATGTTGTGGTAGCAAAAGCGGATGTTATTAAGAATATTGTAAAGAGAGTAGAGACTCTCGAGCCAGTATTGGCTAATTTATTTTCTCTCGAGGGGCAGCCAATAGAGCTTAAGGTGCCCTCTCATGCAAACCCTTCGGGGAGCGGTGATATTGATGTGTTGAAAGACCGGCTAGAGAGCCTGGTGACTCGGGTGAAGACCCTTGAGAAATCACACCATGATATTCTTAAAAATCAAAAGAGCATTGGTGAAGGTCTCGATGCTTTGAGTGAGGATGCCAAGGAAGCTTTCCAATCCTTGCATCAAGAGTTATAAACAGTGCATGGGAAGGTTGAAGAGTTGACTAATACGGGTGGCTTGAGAGTTATGCCCATGGGAAGAACTAAAATTCCTGAACCAACCCCATTCAAAGGGGCCCGAGATTCAAACATCGTTGATAATTTCTTGTTCGATATGGAGCTTTACTTTGAAGCAATGAAAATAGATTCTGATGAACAACGATTAAGGCTTGCTCTCATGTACCTTGCTGACGAGGCCAAACTTTGGCGGCAAACTAAGGTGGAGGAAATAAGGGCAGGTAAGTTCCTTGTGGATGGCTGGGACAATTTTAAACAAGAACTAAGAGCTCAATTCTACCCTAAAAATGTGGGATTTAACACTCGCGCTCAATTAGATGAATTAAAACATACTGTTTCTATTTGAAACTATGTTAGGCAATTTTCGACATTGATTCTCAATATACCAGATATGGCTGAGGCAGACAAAGTGCATCATTTCATGACTGGTTTGAAAACTTGGGCCAAGAAAGAGCTTCAAAGGTGAGGGGTAAAAGACATTAAGACTACAATCTCGGTGGCTAAAAGTCTAGATGACTATACGGAGAGTGGCAGCAAAAGAAAGTTCAACTCATTCATGGAGGGAGATAACCCTAATACTACCAAATGGCCAAGAAATTTCCAAGGAAATTCACAACGACCTGGGAATTCAGAGCACAGAAATTAGAATTTTGGCAGGATGGAAAAGAGATTTAATAATACGGGAGGGGGAGATAGAAATTACTCTAACTTTCATGACAGAAATCTTGGGTAGCAGCAAATAAAGCCCTCAAGTTTTGAAAAGCCTGTAGGGACAGGCACCCTAAATATTAAGTGCTTTTTGTGCAGCGGACCTCACCAAGTGGTAGAATGCCCTCAGTGAGCAGCTTTAAATGCCATCAGGGCCTTACAATAGGAAGAAATGAAAGAATGTCCTTAGGAGAAAGAGGAGGAGGAACCGGCCATGATGGGAGCTCTTAGATTTTTGAATGCCTTGGAAACACAGATGGAACAACCAAAGGCAAAAAAAACCAGGGGCTTAATGTATGTTGACTTCATTGTACGGGGAAAGTTATTCAAACTCTCGTAGATACGAGAGCTATAGATAACTTTATGACAAATAAAGTGGCCACTCGACTAGGGCTCAAAGTGGAGAAGGATGTGGGGGAAAATGAAAGTCATGAACTCACAACCTAGAGAAATGGTTGGTATAGCTCGAGATGTACCATGTAAACTGGGATCATGGAGCGATAATGTGTTATTCACAATAGCTCCAATGGATGACTTTGATGTTGTCCTAAGGCTGGATTTCTTGGATCAAATTAGTGCTTTCTCCATTCCTTCAACCAATTGCTTGTTGATGATGGGAGAAAGCCTGTGTGTAATCCCTGTTATGATGAGCCCGATTTGTGAAAAGAAGATGTTATCAGCCATACAGTTTAAGAAGGGGATAAGGAAAGGCGAGAGAACATACGTAGTAATTCCGTTTAAGATAGAGAGCCAACTGGATAAGGAGACTCCAGAGCAACTAAAGGCAGTATTAGTTGAATATGGTGATGTGATGCCCAACAAGCTACCTCAAACTCTACCTCTGAGAAGGGGAATTGATCATGAAATAGAATTTCTCCCAAGAACAAAGCCTCATGCAATAGCCCCTTATAGAATAGCTCCTCTAAAACTAGCTGAGCTGAGGAAGCAGCTAGATAAATTACTCGAAGCAGGCTTCATCCGTCCCTCCAAGGCCCCCTTTGGTGCTCCAGTACTTTTCCAAAAGAAACAAGATGGGAGTTTATGGTTATGCATTGATTATTGAGCTTTGAATAAAATCACTGTAAGGAACAAATATCCTATCCCACTTGTAGCTTATCTCTTTGATCAATTAAGACAGGCAAACTACTTTAGCAAGTTGGATCTGAGATCCGGGTATCATCAAGTTTGTATTGCAGAAAGGGATGAACCAAAAACTGCATGTGTAACTTGGTATGGTGCATTTGAATTTCTTATTATGCCTTTTGGACTAACCAATGCTCCTGCTACTTTTTGTACTCTTATGAACTAGGTGTCTAATGATTACTTGGATAAGTTTGTAGTGGTATACCTGGATGACATTATGGTTTACAGTGCCACCTTAGCAGAACATAAAGAGCATCTATGCCTAGTCTTTAAAAAATTGAGGTTGAACTAGTTGTATGTAAAGTGGGAGAAATGTGCCTTCGGGCAAACCACCATAAAATTCTTCGAGCACATAGTGGAACAGGGCCACGTCCGCATGGATCCTGGGAAAGTGAAAGCAATCCAGGAATGAAATACCTACGAGCCTCACAGAACTCCGTTCCTTTTTAGGACTTACCAACTACTATAAGCGGTTCATAAAAGGGTACTCGGAGAAGGTACTTCCATTAACAGAGTTGCTGAAGAAGACCACTAGTTAGGAGTGGACTAGCAGTTGTCAAGGAGCATTTGAGGAGGTGAAGAAGTTGCTTCTTGAAGACCCAGTACTTGCTATGCCAGACATGCTAAAACCTTTTGAAGTGCAAACAGATGCTTCGGACTTTGCTCTTAGTGGGGTACTGATGTAAGATAACCATCCTATAGCCTTTGAAAGCAGAAAATTAAGCGAAGCAGAATGTTGATACACGGCTCATAAGAAAGACCTGCTAGCAGTCCTTCATTGGTTACGAATATGGAGGCATTATCTGCTGGTCAAAGTTTGTGGTGAGAATAAATAACACTGCAGTCAGCCATTTCCTAACCCAACCAAAGTTGAATTCAAGGCAAGCTCGTTAGCAGGAGCATCTGGCTGAGTTTGATTTTAATCTGGAGTATAGGACTAGGAAGAATAATAATATGGCAAATGCATTAAGCCAAAAGTCAGAATTAGTTGTGGTGAAACAATTAGCTCATATTTACATGAGTCGAGTTGCAACCTCTATCCGGGACTAGATTAAGCAGAATTTGGGCAAAGATCCACAAGTTGTTGCTTTAATTAACCTGGCCAAACAAGGGAAGACCAAACAGTTTGTATAGGAGAATGACCTCTTGGTGGCAAACAGGCTTCGGCTGTATGTACCCAAAGTCGGGAATCTAAGGAAGTTGTTACTCCAAGAATGTCATAATATATTATGGGCAGGTCACCCTAGATGGCAGCGAACACTAGCTCTTCTAACAAATAATTACTACTGGCCCAATATGGAAGACGATGTGAGAATGTACACAAAGACCTGCCTAACCTGTCAACAGGATAAAAGCTGATAGACAAAAGACTGCGGGGTTATTGGAACCTTTGCCAGTGCCCAACTAGCCTTGGGAGAGTGTGTCATTGGATTTCATTACTAGCTTACCACGAGGGGGGGAGTATGATTCCATTCTGGTTGTGGTTGATCAATTTTCTAAATATGCCACCATAATACCAATGCCAAAATTCAGCTCTTCAAAGGACACAGCTAGGGCCTTCTTCAGACATGTGGTGAAGTATTAGGGAGTGCCTAAGAGCATAGTCAGTGACCGAGATGGGCAATTTTTGGGAACTTTCTGGGCAGAGCTCTTTCGTCTCCTAGGCTCACGCCTTGACATGTCAACTAGCTACCATCCCCAGACAGATGGCCAAACAGAGATTCAATAGTCTATTGGAGGAATATTTAAGACACTTTATTAGCTCAAGTCAAAAGAACTGGGCATCATTGTTGGATGTTGCGCAATTTTATTTTAATTCACAGAAAAGCTCTAGTACTAACAAAAGTCCTTTTAAAATTATTACAAGACAGTTGCCGTCACTACCACACTCTTTAGAGGGGCCATATAAAGGGAGAAACCCAAAGGCTTACAATTTTTTCAAAGAATGGAGGCAAAATGAAGAGATTGCTCAAGCACACTTGGCGAGAGTAGCACAAAGAATGAAGTACAGGGCAGACCAAAAGTGCAGGCCACAGGAGTTCCAGGTTGGAGACAGGGTGCTGATAAAGCTACTTCCAGAGCAAGTTCGTCTATGCAACAAAGATAGAAGATTGCTGAGGAGATTTGAAGGCCTTTTCCCTATTATTGCCAAAGTGGGGTCAACTGCCTACAAAGTTAAACTCCCTGAGGGGCTCAACATACATCCAATTTTTCATGTGAGCAATCTACGGCTTCACCATGAAGATAAAGAAGATGCCAGCAGAAACCAACCCAAGAGACCTCCAATCTCCAAGTTTGAGCCAACAATGAAAATTGTTAAAGAGATCCTAGCAAAGAGAGTGGTAGCTTCCAATCGGCGCAGATACAAGGAGTACCTAGTGAAGTGGAAGGACCAAGGCGAAGAAGAAAATAGCTGGGAGAAGAAAGATGACCTTAAAGCTTTCAAGTACAAGATCGACCAGTTCATCGAATCACAGTCGACGAGGGCGTCGACCACTTGAGTGGGGGAGAATGTCAGGGGTAGCATTTTGTAATCATAGGGGTATTTCAGACATTTCATATTTATTTTATTTTATGTAATTCCAAGGGTGTGATGGGTGGAACATTATGATGTCTCCTCCTACCAAAGCCCATTGTGCTCCTTATGCTCTATAAGGGGGAGTGACTAGTCATCAAAGGCCTAGGCCGGAGATCTAGGCACTATAGATGTTGGGTGTGTGCACTTCTCTTGGGTAGGTTCCCCCCTACCTACACCTTGGGGAGCACAGTGTCTGAATCGATGTATTGCTTTCTATGATGAATAACAGAAGTAGCCCCATTATCTTCTTATTGTGTGCCTTGTCGATTGTGCTTGTGCTCGTTGCCTTGTTCTTGCCCATTGGGCTATTATGCTGGCTTTGCAGATCTTGACTCGGATACTAATCTATTTTTTTTTTGTGCTTTACAGAATTACTAATCTGTCCCTGAGGCTGGCTTGTTAGAAGGTGTTCTAGACAAACGCCGCACGGTTCCTTTTTGTGAAGCTTTTGCGAGCCCGTGACGCCTGACTGTAACACGTACTCTTAATACTATGGATAATGTTGCTCAATGCCCTTGGTTTTTTTATAATTACATTATTTAAAAAAATTATTAAAAACAACAAATATTTAAATCATTATATGATGGGTTCATTCAGTGCATATAAATTTTAGATTTCATTAATTAAATTAATTGTTAAAAAATTAAAATTTCAAAAAAAGAAAATTTTTTATAATTACATTATTAAAAATTTATTTACAAGCAATAGGTATTTAAATTATTATACGACTAGTACACCTATGTATTTTATATTTTAGATTTCATCAATTTAATTAATTAATTGTTAAAAAATAAAAATTTCAGAAAAAATTTAATTAATATTATGGCAACATTGAAATTGTCCCAAAAGTTTTTTGTTGCGGCCTACTATAGGTATCACTATCCATATTTTATACTTATAAAAATATAGCAGATTTAAATGTGTTATAAAATTAATTATTAAATGTAATAGATTTGAAATATATAAGAATTTTCATATATATATATATATAATTAATGTTTAGTTCTAAAGTTATTAAATCTAAAATTTAATAACTTTATCTCTCCAGCTAAGATAACAAATAAGAACAAAATTATAATTAAAAAAAATTATCACTAAGCTACTAGCGACTTTGCTTTTTTTTTTTTTTTTACAATACTAGCGACTTTGCTAGTGACACATAACACTAACAGTGTCCTTAAAAAGATTTAATGACATGTGACGTCTATCAGCGCCAATTTATTATAGAGATTGTAACTTCTCAAACCGAATTCACGATATTATATAGGAAAAATCTATTATTTACCTCTCAAATTTTTGTAATTTGTTTTATTAAATTTTTTTATATTTATTATATTTTTAAAAAATTTTAAACATTTATTTAATATCAGAGTGAAGATAAATAGATAAAATTTATCCTGATAAAAAGATTAAAATGTGTATAAATAAAAAAAATTTGACTTTTTTTCATTTATGATTAAGTCAATTTTACGAGTTTGCCCTTTTTTTTGTTGAAGTGTTGAAGACAACCAAAATTTGTATTGAAAATGAATGTCCATTAATGCTTTAATTGAGCTCGTCTGCACCGGGAACAGATTCACTCGTCAGTTCTTGTAATTTTTTTTCTCTTTTTTTTCTTCTTGATTGTGGCCTTGACTACTCAACTTGTCAAAATGGACGAGTCACATGTCATGATGCCGGAGCCACCTTCTACCACGCCGGAGTTCGATTACAAGTCCGATGAGCACTTTTGTTCATTTTTAATATTGAATTTGAAATTTCTTGTTAAAATTGTCGATTTTGCTTTCTTTTGGTTCTTATTCAATACGTTTTGGTAGATCTATTGTTGTCTACTTATATTGTTATCTCAGAGTTCGATTACAAATCCGATGAGTACCTTTCTGTAGTTTTTTTTTTCATTTTTATTACAGAATTCGAAATTTCTTATTAAAAATAACGATTTTGCTTTTTTTTTTTCGTTCTTATTCAATAGGTTTTGGTAGATCTATTGTTGTCTACTTATATTGTTATCTCAGAGTTCTATTGGTTTTGTGAGAAGTTGCTTTAGTTCAGCTCTTTATATGGTAAGATTTGGTTTTGCAGAACTTGATGCAGGAAGATGTGATCTTTTTGTTGGGGATTGGATTCCTGACTCGTCATATGGTAACAATGAATGAATATGAAGACCAAAATGCTCCTAATCTGCAAGTTTTCACCTTTTCTGAAATCAAAAAAGTTACAAGTAACTTCTGTTGTGAAAACAAGCTTGGAGAAGGTGGATATGGAGATGTTTACAAGGTGAGGCTCTTGACAAACTTACAAGAGTTATTTATTTGTCTTCATTGATCGGTGTAGGGTTGGCAGGATGTGCAAAATTGGATTGGGGTCCATATGTCTATTTAAATTGCTAATACAGATTCCAAAAATAACATCTTAGATAATTAATTTCCCTTTAATGAATGTGTAGCAAAAATATATCCTTAATATCCTTCTTCACCAATGTTTAATATCTTGCTTCACCAATGTTTAATTACATTGAAGTTTTGTTTTTGACAATTCTTAAGAAATAGTGTTGCTTTGAATGGGCATGCTGATGTCGTGATTTTACAATGACTACAGTGCTTATGAATGAGTGTAAATTTGTTATAATGTGTACAACAAAAGTGCTTTATTTTCAGGGTTTGGGGTTCAATGGCAGCTGCTGTAGAAAATATATTCATGATTTAAACTAACCTTGAATGTTGTTAATTAAATGTGAAATCAGATTGAGGTCACTAACCATCTTTCAAAATGGGTCTATTAGGCTGGCCAAAGTTTCTGACAGTGCCTGAAAATTAAAATGAAGATGCAGAATTCAAGTGTCATAAATATTTCTTTTTCATTTTAGTATTAAATCCATTTTTTTTATTTGTGGCGTATACCACCTTGATACTGTATTGAATTTGATTGCAAGATATATAATTCTTTAAGAGGTCTTGACACCTTGATTTGTGTTGGACATTTGACAGTTATACACATTTCTAATAATATGCTGTTGTGATAATTTTATAAGCATTTTGTTTGTTAACATAAGATTAGGCTTGGCTTTTGATGCAGATTTGCAAATAGGATCCCATGTTGTATTGTCACCTGATATTCTTTTTTTTCCTACTAGAGCATTTTTTTTTTTCCTGCTACAGCTCAAAGTTAAGTTCAATACATATTTGTTGAGTTTTGTAACTAGGTCCTTTCTATTTGTACCTTTAATAGCATTTTTATTCTGGTTGAGTCATGGGTGTGCTTTTTTTTTTTTGTAGTCATGGGTGTATTTGCAATTAGCTTTTCCTGTAAAAAGGAAATTCTGTTAGTTAGACATACGTTATTTAATTGCTGGAATAAATGAAACTTTTATTTATTTATTTTTTATCATTGATTAAATGTAATATGTTTAATGATGAATGTTTGCTTTCCATTCGCTGACACAGGAAGTACCACCGTTGGATGCACCGGAATTATTGGCATATTTTGTTTGGTAATCTGAGCCATTTTTGGATCAACTTGGTGTTAGAAAAGGCAAGTAATATGTGTTTTAGATGTTATTCTTATTATTCGCAATCTCTGATCATCATCAACACTATGACTAACAGCCACAACAGTTGTACCACTAAGGTTATCCAACTTTTATTTCTGGTTGGTTTTGTTTGGATATTTTGATACCTTTGTACTTTGTATTATTGTAAACAATAAAATTATGCAATTTATTACTACTTTGGTTAAAATATTTTTAAAATTTGAGTAGTATTTAGATATGATTATAGTATTTTATTTAAAAAATAAATATATAATGTGGTGAAGTTAATTTTAGATTGACGTAACCTGATGAAGTAAAGATTAAAGTTAATAAGATTGTACATGTGAAACATTTCTCCAATCTCCAATGAATTTTTTCAATTGGAAATATATATTATTCCAAATAGCATGATGAAATCATTTTAAACTTTTTTAGTGAAATCAATATAAAATTTACTTAGTGAAATTAATAAAAAAATTTGAATAGAAATTACCATGCACTGCATCCAAACAAAAAATGGATACTTTATCACTAAATTACAATGTGTCCAATTAATCAAAACAAAATCAATTTATATAAATAAATAAATATATATATATATATATTAAATATAAAATATATATTCATCAATGAATCTAATCACAACAAAAACGATTTTCAAAATTTTACATTCAAAAAATATTTTTAAATTTAATTAAATACATTTTAGTTAATTAATTAAATAACATTAGTAGAAAGATTATATTTGTAAATATTTTTTGTTCTAATTCAACTAAATTGGAGTATATTCAGATTTTCTATAATAACAATGAATTTTTATTTAAAAAAATCGTATTTAATATAAATTAAATTTTATATACAATAAATAAATAAATTTATTTATTTTAAATTGACTTTAAAAAAATATTAGTAAGAGCTCCTTAGTTATAATGTGGGTGAGTTTTATCCATATTTTTATATACAACATAAATAAACAAATAAATAAGACAACATTGGTTAATTGAGCATCCAATATATGAAAAAATTTTACCTGCGTGACGCATATAATGAGTTTACTTGCATATAGTTTTATTTATCACACGTAAGGTTCCAATTGCCATCTTTGACCAATATTATCTTAATTAGTCCTCTTCCAACTTGTATAAGCAAGAAAGCTCATTGCCTTAATTGCTAAGTAAACTTGATCCTCCTAACCAAAAACAAATATAAATTAAATTTTATTGAGTAATAAATTAATGAAAATTTTTATTTGTCTTGTATCTATAGCACATAATTTGTGAAAATAGTATTTTTGTTATATAAAAAAAGTAGTATAATTATCATTTATAATTATTTTTTAAATTTTTATTAAGAAAATAATTAATGATTTCTTATTATTTTATAATTAATTATGATTATAATATTTTTTTATATAAAATTAATTTTAGAGTTGAAAAAAATATTGAAGTAAAGATAGACGATAACCTAGTGAAGCAAATATTAGAGTTAATAAGAATTGTACATGCAAAACGTTTTACTAATGTCCAATGAATATTTTCAACTGAAAATATATACTTGTTTCAAATTGCTTGGTGAAACCATTTTAAAATTTTTTAATGAAATCAACATAAAATTTGCTCAGTGAAATCAACATAAAATTTGAATAGAAATTGTCATGCATTACATATAAATAAAAAATGAATATTTTATCATCAAATTACAATGTGTCCAATTAATCCAAACAAAATTTGCCACATAAATTATATTTATTATCTTATCCTTCCTTTTTCAACTTTAATTAATTATTATTACTTAATAAACTATTATTTGAATAATTATTAAAAATATTAACAAAATATTAATATTATAATTATTAAAAATATTAACCACATAAATAAAATTGGTGGTGAAGCACCTGTGGCTTCATTATTAGGTTCCACAAATAATCCATAGTTGCAGAAATCAACATTATCAACATTTCTTTCCATTAGCTTTATTGATGATGTATTCACAATGTTCATTTTGGGAGAATAAAAGAATCATCACTATTAAGGTTTTCCTTTCTTTTATCAACGACATCATCAATAATACAAATGCAATCTTCACTAATCACTACTTTGAAAAAGCTTATCTTGTCACTTTTGTTTGGGTCACTACCTAAAGCAACAATTACTCTTCTTTCAAATATAAAGTATTTTTCACACTAAATATATAAAATTTGATATTGAAAATATTTTTAAAATTTATTAGAATAGCAATCAATTATAAATTTAATAATTTATAATTGATATATTATAAATTTAACTTTTTGGATATATTATATCAACATTTTTTATTTTGTTTTAATCAAATGAGTATTTTTATTAAAATTGCCAATAACTAATTAAATCAAGATATTTTTATCAAGAATAAAATGTTGAAATAAAATTATTGAATACCACAAAGATTTTTTTTTTTTCAAGAAGTTTAAAATAAAATAAGCTGAATAAACATAATTATAATCTAGAATATTGATAAGTTTAGACATGGAGGAAGGTGCAAGTAACTTTTCATTGAAAAAATCAACACCCCAAGGCCAAGATACAGAAAGGACACGTCGATAAATTGTCATTGATTCGTTAAAGCAATACATTTTCACCGAAAAATCATGATACCAAGGCCTAGCTAACAGCTCAACTGGCAATTCTTTTAAAAATTTAGAATTGTCATATCAATGTACTAATACACCGGAGAAGACCAAGATATTTTTTGTATACTTGGTAGAAGAATAAGACAAAAGAAAAATTAGGGTTAATAATTTTCTTTATTTTACTTCAGTTAATAAATAAATCATATTATTTAAAATTTTATTACTTTATTAATATCAATTTCAAAATTATTTTAATTATATTTAATTTTTTAATAAAAATTTAAATATAATTTTAAAATTATTATAAATTATTTGTAAAAATGTATTCATTTATTTTTTTTTTGAAAAAATTAAATATAAAAAATTCAACCAATAAGCAAATTTAACCATCGAAATTTATTCATAATGTTTGTTCAATTTTATAAAAAATTTTATTTTATTTTGAAATGAATTTTAAATATAAAATTTTATATTTAATTTTATATATTTGGTTTAAATAAAAAAAATTAAAATATATTTCTAAATATATATATATATATATAGAGAGAGAGAGAGAGAGAGTATAAATTTTAGAATTAGAACTAGTATTTTATTTGAAGAAAATATGCTTTTGTCATTACATGTTAAAGTACCAAATTTTATCAAATAAGAGCAGCCAACTTGCAATGAAGGTTAGTGGGTCAGCTGGGTCACTAGTCATTGTTTAGTTAGTCTAGTTAGTCTAATTAAACAGCCGAGTTCTTTACTTCACCGAAAAAGAGCAAATTAGTCTTTTAATCATGCATTAATTGTGTATTAATAGCTTCTATCCAGATAAATTCGTGGATCATTAGTGCTGATATAATATCAAATTCTTAAATATTTATTTGATATAATATCGAATCCTTAAATATTTATTTAATATAACATTGAATTCTTTTTTAATAATTAATTATTTCAGTATTTATCAAAAAAATTTAATAGTGTATCAAATAAATGTTTAAGAATTTTTTACAACATAATAAATATAAAAGAAACTCAATAAAACAAACAACAAAAATTTAAGTGCCACCTAATGGATTTTTCCTATTATATATGTCCCTACATGTGGTCTGAAATTTTTCTTCTACTGTAGTATGGATCAATCAACATAATTTTCATAATTTTTTTTGACTTCAATAACTAAGTATTGAAAAATCACTGAATTTTAACTAATAATAACTAATTTAATACCACTCTATCAGGAGTAAAATCTGAAAACTTACTTAAGCAAAATCAACATAATTGTTTTGTGGACCAGAATAAATTCTCCCAAAAATTTAAAATGCTTTAACTTAGGATAAAAATTCTACCTCTACCAACCTTCTCAGGCTTACAAAAATGCAAAATTTTCAGAATCCACCTTCCAAGAGGCAAAAATGGAACAAGATCCTCCTCTTCTACCTTTCCCACATGTAGTAATCTTTCCTTTTCCAGCGCAAGGCCATGTAAACTCCATGCTCAAGCTGGCCGAGCTTCTAAGTCTCGCCGGAGTTCATGTCACGTTTATCAACACAAGGCATTTTCAGGAACGTCTAGTCCGTTTTACAGATGTTGAAACTCGTTTTATAAAGTATCCAGGATTCCAATTCATGACGATACCTGACGCAGATCCCTCACGTGAATATGCTGTGGTGGATCCTTTTGAATTAATGAAATTGAAGCCGATTTTTAAACAAATGCTGATCAAAATCAGCCCACCGGTTACTTGTATCATTGGAGATGGAATCCTTGAATTTGTTCTTGATGCAGCTCTTGAGCTTGGAATTCCAATTATTCATTTTCGTACTATTAGTGCTTGTTGCTTCTGGGCATTTTTTTGTATTCCTGACATGATTGAAGCAAGTGAACTTCCTATCAAAGATATGTTGTGTACGGTTTTGTTGTTAACTTTTTGCATGTGCGTGCCATGACCAGTGCTGCCACAATTCACTTATCCATGAGCAAAAGGCGATTGGGTTACTAATCGTTCAAAAAAAAAAAAGGAATGGTTCCGTATTATATGCTAAAAGTAGCTGATTCTTGAACATTGATTCTTCTTTACTTAGCTTGTAAAATTGATAGTCAATTCAAACTTTGTAGTGTTACTAAATGGCTGTTAATCTGCAGAATGAAATGAAGGACAAGAAGACATGGACAGACTGATAACAAAAGTTCCAGGAATGGAAACCTTTCTCCGGACCTGAGATCTTCCAAGTTTCTGCAGAACCAGTAACATGGAAGATTCTCTTCTCAAACTGCTCACGAAGGCGACGAGGCAATCCCCTCGAGCACAAGCACTTATTTTTAACACATTCGAAGATCTGGAAGCACCAATCGTATCACAAATACGCAAGCACTGCCCAAAAATCTACACTATGGTACCTCTAAACGAGCTACTGAAAACAAAACTTCAAATCATTAACATGCAAGGATCAGATCAATCCTCGAATGGCCTATGGGAAGTGGACAGGAGCTGCATGACTTGGCTAGATAGTCAATCACCGCAATCTGTAATTTATGCAAGCTTTGGTAGCATTACAGTGATGACTAAGGACCAGCTAATGGAATTTTGGCATGCTATTGCCAATAGCAAGAAAAGATATTTGTAGGTCATAAGGCCTGAGTCCGTTAGCAGTAAAGATGGTAAGGTTGAAAGAGTTCCAGAAGAGCTTCAAGAGGGACCTAAAGAAAATGGATATATAGTCAAATGGGCACCACAGGAAGAAGTTTTGGCACACAAAGCCATTGGTGGATTTTTGACACAATGGATGGAACTCAACTTTGGAAAGCATTGTAGCTGGTGTGCCTATGATTTGCTGGCCTTATTTTGCTGATCAACAACTGAATAGTAGATTTGTGAGCGAGATTTGGAGATTAGGATTGGACATGAAGGATGTTTGTGACAAAGAAATTGTCGAAAAAATGGTGAATGGTGTGATGGTGAACAGAAGGGAGGAGCTGGTGAAATCATCGACTAAAATGACAGAGATAGCAAGAAAGAGTGTGAGTGAAGGTGGGTCCTCTTTCTGTAATCTGAATGATTTGGTTGAAGATATGAAGATGATGAGCACGCAAGCACATGATGATATATAATTGATGGATAATTATGTGAAAGCTGTTGTTGCTCTGAAGCAAGGTGCTCTGCTGCAATTTGTCTGTTTTCAAGAATGTATAAAAACAAAAAGCAAGATAACAACAATAAAGAATAGTGCTGTAAGAACACGTATGTTTATAAGACATTGTGTTCAATAGCTTTGTTGCATGGGTAGCTAGTGATGTTTCAACATCTGGAGAATTGTATTCTCTTGAATTAATTATTAGCAATCTGGATAGTCTATATTGGCTTTGGTTTTTAAGGTTGGGTTCTTTTTATGCTTCTTAATTATCTATATTATGATTCGATGGTTTCGTCTATTTTGTTCTCATTCGTATGGTATGATGTGATAGGGGTAGGAGTCTATCAACCGTTTATGTTTCTAGTTGGTTAAAATGTTGTTTGTAGCTAATAGCTAATAGCTGGTGACATAGCTGATCAATACTAAATGTTTAGTAAAATTATAATAGCGGTTGTTGATAGTATATAGGGATAAGTATAATTTTGGTCCCTATGATTTTGCTTTTTAGCAAAACTAGTCTTGCGGTTTTTTTAAAATACTATATGTTTTATATTTTTTTTACACTTTAATATCCTTCTAACTAATATCATCATTATTTTATGTGAAAAATTAAAATAAAATTAAATTTTAATGATTAATTTATTCTATATATGATTTACAAGCAATTTAACTAATTGGTTATTTTTAAAAATATTATAAATTTATTTTAAAAATCATTTATTTTTATTTATAATTAAACTAAAAACACATTTAAATTTGATTTTTCATAAGTTTATTGTAGTTAGGTGAATAATATATTACTCATTATATGATTTTAGCATTGAAAATGCATATTATTTTTACATTACAGCATAATTTTAAACAATATTTGTTAGAAGGGTATTAAAGTATAAAAAAATGTAAAACACATGGTACTTAAAAACTAAAATAAAATCACAAAACTATTTTTACCAAAGGTAAAACTATAGGGACCTAAATTATACTTATCTCTAGTGTGTGTATATATATATATATATAAGTGTAAAAAAATGTGAAATATGGTTGTTAAAAACCAAAACAAAACCACAAGAATATTTCTCACCAAAATTGTACTTATCTCGTGTGTGTATATTAACACATGGCACTTAGAAACCAAAACAAAACCACAAGAATATTTTTTCCAAAAGGTAAAATCATAGAGATCAAAATTGTACTTATCTCTATTATATATATATACTAGTAAACTTTCACATTCTTCGAACGTAATTAAAAAAAATTAAACTTGTAATAGTAAATAAATTATTAAATAAACACTTTAATGTTATTATTAATTTTAAATAAAAGTTTAAAAATAATAGATTTTTATTTATATAACAATTTGATATTAACTTAATATATTTATGATTCATTGAAATTTTTATAAATTTTTTATTTAAATAACTATATGATACTCCTTCAATTTTTTTATAATTAATATTTTTCTCAACTCTAGAACTAATTTTATATAAAAAGCATTATGTCCATAATTAATTATATGATAATAAAAAATCATTAGTTATTTTTAATAAGAATTAAAAAATAATAAAATTTATATTTTCCTTATATAACAATTTAATAGTACAATCCCAATAAACTTATAATTAATTACAACTTTAATAGTTTTTTTATTTAACAGTAATACTATATTTTTTTAATATTTTAATATTAATACTTCTATTCACTCAAAAAGTAGTTTAATGTAAATTTTAATTTCAACAAATACATAAATGATAAATATTAATTAATTTAATTTTAACTCTTTTTATTAAAAGTTATAAAAATGTCTAAAAATGATAATTATACTTACAGAAATACAACTATTAAACAAATTATATGCCCTACTTTTAAAATATGATTGCAGATAAAAAATAAATAAATAATATCAATTAATTTAATTTTAAGTATTTACTTAATAAACTTTATAATTTAATAATTTATTAAAAAATAATAAGAATATAATTTTATTTATATGTCAATATAATTTTTCAATCTTGATAATGTTATATTATCACATTGTGATTTACTAAAATTTCTATTTGAACAATGATACAACACTCTTTCAATATTTTATCTAAATAATAATATAATTTTACAAACTTGATATAATTATAATATAGTAATTTATTATATTTTTTATGAATTTTCTATTTAAACATAATAATTTTTCAATATTTTGACGTTAATATTTTCATAATTAATTATTTTATAAATTTTTTAATTTTGATTTTAATTATTTTCTTTGTAACACCTCGTCTCACGTAGCCTAAGGTGAAACTATTTAATTTAGTTTAAATATATTATAAATATCATTATATTTAAAAAAAAATTAAATTAATCTCTTTTAAAAGTATAGTCTTGTTCATATGTATTACAATTAAAGATTAAGAACTTTTAAAATAATACATATTTATGAATAGTAAAATACGTATACAGTAATCAGATAATATAGAAAATTTCATCATCATTTTAAAAAAATTAAAATAATATTACTCTTTGCAACTATAAATACAGTAGTGAAAACATCATCAAGATAATATAAAACATATTTTTAAACTGTTATATTACATATAACTTAGTCACCCTTATTTAACTTAAAAAATACTCTTTTACAACACTTACATAAACAAGACTTAAAATAAAATACAAGGCTTCACTGACAAGGATGTTGGCCAACCTTATTTTGAAACTTCTATCTACACTTACTCAACTCTGTTCACCAACTATCAAGCCCCGTTATCTGAAAATATTTTTAAGACAGAGTAAAATGAGTACAGAAATACTCATTGAATAGATATATCAAGCAAAAAATAATTTGGTTAAACCAAAACACATTTAACTTCTCAAATGCTAATAATAGAGTATTTGAAAATCATATTATAATCCACTTAAAACATCAAATCTTTTCTCACTTTCAAACTTGTGCAAAGCATAGCCAAGTAAAACACATGTCTTTTTAAACATCATTACAACATTTCACATGTATTAACCATCCCTATAACAAGCATCACTAATCCAGCCATAACATACAGGCCATCACAAACTTACTCTCTAGGCAGACTTGAAGGTTAACCCTTCGACTACATTAGCACAGAACGACCCTTCTACGTTCACCGTTCTGCAATCGAGCGCCCTATTGTTTATTATGCAATAACAACCAACATAATCTCAAATGTGCATATATCATCTCAACACATTCACACAACTCATATAGGTGCAAATACATAAAGCCAAGTACCATTTCCATCAAATAATCAGTCAAAACAATGCTAACAAATTCATAATTCAATAAGCATTTCAAATAAAACCATCCTCTTCATAATTCAAAGAAGAGAAAAACCATGTAGAGCATAAGCTTATTTAAATCACCAAGTAAATAAAATGACTTCAAATCAGGTTGCAAAACAAAGCATTTACTAGTAATACACTTAACTTGGACACTTGAAACCATTATTGTTTCAAAGCTTAAATACTTTAAGTAATTCAAGTTGTAACCAAACTAAACTGAAACATTTATTACACATCATTTCAGATTAACAAAACATCATTAAAAGCTCATTTTCAATGCTTTTAACAAAAATATTTAAGGGCTTGAACATCTACTCACCAAAACAGTCTACAAACACACACAATCATTTCATCGAATTGCTTAATTTACACCTCCACTTTCCTTGCCTTTTCCAGCATCTAAATCATGAAATTTATTTATAAATCATCAATATTGCAATCCCATATACTGATCTAATTATTCAACTGCCAAACTATATGCAAAATATGTAAATTAATCTAATTCTACAAATCAGCTCCATTTATTCTCAAAGGCTGTTTTCAAGCCAAAATTAGAAAAATCACTCTGACCTGTATAAAAGGAATTTTAACCTAAAATTTTAACTAGACTCAGATCTATAGGTCTAGTATCTTCAATAAAAATTTCACTTCAATTTCTCAAATATTAAAGGGGTTAAGGATAGCTCAACATAACCAGCTTCAATAGTCCTGGCAGACAGAGCAACTAAAAGTATGGCCTCGATTGACCATGTTACAGATGGAATCAGCTCAAATTCAAAACTAAAAATTTTTAGATAACTCTTTCAAGTTTTCTTATAATCAAACCAAAATTAATTTTTAGTTTCCTAGTTCAAGATATATTAGAAATACCGAGACTAGTTTTTAACTCATGAGCTATATAAATCTGGTTCACAAGCTGACTTTGAAAAATTTATGGGACTCGTAGAAAAACAATTTTGAGCTTAAATTTGAATCACTATTATATTTATATGTTTAAAATATTCTATAAAACTTTCACATCAATTAGATAACCACAAAAATAATTATAGATAACGAATTACAACTAGTTCAAAGAAACTGACAAACTAAGCAATAAAATTTTTTCTTTTATTACCCTAACATAAAGACTGAATCATATCAAGCTCAAACAGGAAAAATTTTAAATAACTCGTCAAAGTTTTCAGATCATCAAATAAAAATTAATTTAGAGCTTTATAACTTAAGATATGATTGAATTACACAGACTGAAAAATCAGGCACTCAAAACCCAAATTATGCTTCTTATAAACCCTAACATAAATTAACCAAAATACTAAAATTACTTACCAAATCAATTGCCAAAGTTTTCTAGGATGAAGATTACAGCCTTAATTGTTCTTTGGATCATCAAATTTCACTTGAAAAATCAACTTCTACAAGGAGAAATGAATCAGCCCTCTTTTCCCCCTTTTTCTTTTCTAAATGTTCTTCCTTTTCTTTCTTTTTTTTTTTAAATCAAATGTGGCTGCCAACAAATGCCAAGAATTGAAGATAATAACAGCCCCATTTTGATAAGTCAACCTATAATAGATCCATTTATGACCTTAATAAAGTGTTTAAACTTCCTTTAAATCCTTAAGCTTCCAATTGTGCATTCTAGGACGGCTATTATTTCAATTGAGTCCTTTCCTCTAAAACTATATCTATATATACTAACTAATGCTTAAATTCAATCAATATATTGTATGTAAATGTAATGCATAATGAATGCAAATGTACTTAGAGTTAGGATACGAGTGTGTTTAGAGGTCAAATTGTATTACCCTAGTCTCTAAGACTTAGTATAGAGCAAGTAGGGTGTCGAACACTCAGGAATTTGAAATAAACTTTATATTAACCGAATAGATACTAAGATGGATAGGTAAAGTAATATCAGAGTAATAATAATTTACTAAAACTAATAAATAAATCTAAATCATTAATTAGCCACTAAAAATG
>CATIWM010195525.1:0-29318 GCA_949671775.1 Mallotus repandus
AAACCTCCAAACATCTCAGTATTTGCTACAAAGTCATAGCGCCCGATAACTACCTGTACTGGAGGATTTTTAACATTTCATAAAAATGAACCTCACTGATGCTCAATGCACAAATATTTTCTTAGGGAACAATTAATAAATTCCCCAAGAGGTTTTTCAAATAATGGGCACTTTAATTATGGTACTATCATTAGAAAACGAAAAGAAAAAAAAAATCATCAAGTAATAAATTTTGGGACTGAACTGCAATCAAATTCTAAAATTTTAAGAGTGACATAAAGATATAATTTTGAATGTCAGACTGAGTAGTAAAAGAATTCCCATTATTGCATCTGAAGGTCCAAGTGTCATAGAGTAGATATATCTCATAGCTAAATGCATAGTTTGAACTCTAAACTTTATTCCAATATTCTCTGATACCCTTAGTTTAACTTTTATTGTTCATCTTTTGCATCCTTAAACATTTAGTTCTAACCTAATATACATCATCAATTGAAATTTTTTTTAAAGAAAAATGAATAAGAAATGAAAATGAAATTAGAATTCAAGAGAGTTAAATTGAGTACAAAGAAATAAAAATACATTAACATATAGTAATATTCTAATTAAAGATATCACGTTCAAATGATTTTTAACTTTTTATGTGCTTGAGAATGATTGATAACACGTGTGGCCATCCTATAACAATTTGAGGAAAAAAAAAGTAAAAAGAAAAAAGTTAGATTGTGCAACAGATTAAAATGAAAGCTCAAATGTCTTAATGGTTATTTGATAAAATTTAGGGGTGAAATTACATATTTAACCTATATCTCATGGTTAAGAGCCTAATTTTAAAACATTAAAAAAGAAAGCAATATCAGACCTGACTTTAAGATGTCTTAGTGTTTTCCTCTTTCTTAATTATAATATAAAATCTTTAAGTAGGTGACTTTATAAATTGGTAACAGCAACAACTGGGAAGATGAATTTTACACTACATTTTGATGCTCAATCTATTTCATGTATTTTCTGCATTCCATCTGACTTGTGCATTTATCTAACAACTCTTCTACTATAACATTCCTCAAGCTGAAGTCTCTTGGCGAGGGTGAAAGGAAAACGATCAAGTATAGTAAAAGGTAAATGAAATGAGAGTTCTCTGGTGATTCATCTCAAAGCGACTACAGATGGTTCCACTTGAGACTGCCATGTGATTCAAAATTCAGCGATAGAAAACACAGAAAAATATTAAATGACATACATTCTCACAGGAACTCAGGATGACTATTCCATTTAATGAAGCCATAGCCACAAGATCATCATTTGTGCAACACCGCACCCATTTTAGTTCATCACCAGGAACCTGGCAAGTACAAATTTGTATTCCAAAAAGTACATTATACTCAGGGGATGGATCAAATCCCCAATGCAATTTATAATAAAAAAAAAATAAAAAATAAAAAGAAGAAGAAGAAGAAGAGGACAAACCAATTGAATTGCTATGATTCCTGTTGAGCGTATGGCTGAGAAAACATTCAAAGGCACTTTCTTGATGTAACCATTGACTGTCAGCATAAGTAGAAACTGATCTCCAGAAAACTCATTCACAGGAATAATGGAAGTTATTCTTTCACCATCAGACAAAGATAAGATCTGTCTCCAGCATGAAATAGACTGGCATCTCAAGACATAGAAAATGAATTTATAATGGCAAAGAAAGTAAAAGGTAAAGCATTAATGAATACCTGGACCAGTGGTGTGCCAGCAGCAGTCCTGGTACATTCAGGAATTTTATAAGCACGAGCAGAGTACACAATTCCCCGATCACTGCAAATACAAGTCGTCAGTTGCACAACACAAAAAGTATGATCAAATTCAGTATAAAATGAATAGTCACAAAAAAGAGAAATGTGATAACTCTAAATTCTGCTCCCTGGAGAAAATTAATCACAATGATCAATATATATGAACAGCACTCCTTGAAATGTGGTTATCAACAGGGAAAGCACAAGATATCAACAAATTCTAGCTAATAAAGGGATCACATTAAAAATTTTAGCCAAACACTGTATTCATCACTGCCAGAAATCTATTGCCAATTTTTCAATATTAGACCCAACATATTGCCCATAAACCATAAAAGAACTGATCTAAATGGCCTCACTAATTGAAGCAATATGGCACAGTGAGTTGAAATGCTAAAAGAAATCAAAGTTGATAATGGGATTCCCTAACAGAGGCATGAGAGGTGAAAATAAACAATGTTCAAAACTTTTAATTACCCAAACAACAACAGGCAAAGGAAGATAAGAATGATGAAGATTATACAGAGATCTATGAAACACACTAATAGAATGTATCAAAAAAAAAAAAAATCTAAACCTTAGACTTGTCTTCAGAAAAGATAAAACATGTCCCTGAGGTCATGAATACATTCAGAACAATTATACATAGAAAGGACAGGGCATGGAATAGGTACCTAAAATATAGCACATGGTCATGTGCACGACAGACAATCGTATCAGACATCGCATCGTTGACTCTCAGTTTTCCAACAGATTTACCAATTGTTCCACGATTTTGAAGATTAAAAATGTCGGGCTTCATCCGCTTCACATAACCTTTTTCACTAATGGCCTGAAATTAAATGAGAAATATCTGGAAAAAGACTTTTCAACGAAAATTAATGAAAATAATAAATATGAATATAGAAGAGGAAAAAGAATAAACAGTTCAACATCATACAACCTAAGAGAATAATTCCAACACTTCAATATCATCTAGTAAAAATAATTAAGAGAAAGAACCTACTAAGAAAATATTAATCATATTACACACCAGAAGCATTTCTTCATTCGGAACAACATCTATATCATCAAGTTGACCACCATCTGAGTCCTCCAAGAATGAACGCCTTGGACTGGCAAACTTATCCTTGAGCTCTACTGCTTCTTGTTCAACTAACTAAAAGAAGAAAAAGGAGGAGAATTAGGATATGTGCTGGCACCAATAATAGGAAATGGGCAGAAAAGATAATTATAGAAGTTCTTTTAATTCACAGCAATTGCACCACCATGTCATTTGAGAACAAGACAGCACTAATGTACAACAAAGAGAACATCTCTAACCAAAATCATGTTTAAACATTACAATGAAACGGCAGAGCAGAGTTCAAAAAGTGATAACATCCAATCCAACAATTACAGAGCAGTAGTGCACCGTGTTGCTCAGATTTGGATATGGGCACGGTTTGTATGTGTGTATCTAGATGTCAGACCGGTGTAATGTCTCAATTCTGGGATACAGAGATGGTGCTTAAAAGAATCCAAAATAGTGGACATAGGTGTGTAAATATACAGTGTCAGCAAATTTTCATAATCATATGGGATGCAGGTTATGAGATGGTGGTGGACTAATAAACCTAGGTTAGATTACTGCACTACTGCAAACTTATTCCAGATGGCCAAATGCAATTAAACGTAAATTGGCTGCAGTCAAAGCCCTATGCCTCTCAACAATCAAATCTGTGTTTCCTTCCAAGGAAACCAAGAAAGTTTAAGGGAAAAGAAGCATAATGAAAAAGATAAAAACATTTAACAAAAAAAAAAAACAATTGCATGTAACTACAGCGGGTAATATATAGGCCAAAGCAGAGACAATAAAAGTTTAGCTACAACAGTGCCAGCAAAAACACCATAAAAATGCGGAAAAAATCATTTCCCAGAGAAAAGAAAAAGATTTCGAAGCACCTATACCACATATGGCATATATTTCTGCAGATGTTATATATCTATAGAAAACAAAACTTCCCAATAAATAATAAATCTTGTTATACACAAGCAACCATGCATGCAAATTGAAAGAAATAAAAAAATAAAATATAGAACCATCACATTAGAGTTACAATAAATTGAAACCAAAACACAACACAAAAATGTAAAATTAAATCTAATACAAAGTGATTGCAATTAATTTTTTAAAAGACTTAGACCAACGTGAGATAATACTTATAAGGATTGATATGATTTATGTTGTGCTAGGTAAATATATGATAATGCTCATGCAAATATGGAACAAAGGCAAGCAAACAAATTCAGAACTATTAAATTAAATTATAAAATGAAGTGAAAATAGTAGACAGAAGGAGACAGAATTATAGTGCAAAAGAAGGCAAATATAATGAAGCACATCAGATACACTGCGAACTGAAATTAGTGTAAAATTTCTGCACCATCCATCCCACACAAGAATGCCTAAATAAGTAAGGAAACAAGAAATATTTGCTGGAGTGTGTTACCTGTAATATGTTTTGCCTGCTTGACAGTAGTTTCTCTAGCCTTGAAATTTGTTCCATCAACAATTTACTTTCATCAACAAATTTCTTTCGCTGCACGACAAGCATCTCTTTCACATGAAATCTTTTGCAGATTGTAAGCTTGCAAGTATGAAATATGAAGTTTAACTGAGAGAACTTAGATAACAAAAAGCATGACAAAGGTCACCTCAAGAACTGTAAGTCTTCTTAGGCTTATGTCCAATATAGCCTCAGCCTGCTTGTCAGAAAGACTGAATTCTGCATTGATGAATATGCAAAAGAATAAACAAAATTGATTAGATATTTCTTGGAATCTTTAGACAAAATCGAGCATGACTATGTAAATGCCAACAAAAAACATGTGCTAGAAGGAAAATGTTTTTTTAAAAAAAAAACAGACTTGTAAGTGAACTGGGAAGTTGACTGACTTGCTTAATGGTCCGACAGACTGGTTTAAACCCTTTGCCATGGTCATACATAGACTTGAAAACAATACAAAAGAGATTTCCAGGACAAAAGAAGAAACATGTTTTTCAAAACAAGACCAGTTAATGAACTGGGAAGTTGACTGACTTGCTCATTGGTCTGCCAGACTGGTTTAAACCCTTTGCCGTGGCCATACATAAACTTGAGAACAATACAAAAGAGATTTTCAGGACAAAAGAACACAAAATATAAACTGTTAAAACTCCATGGGCCTTGAGATTGTTCGCCCACACCAGCTCCTGTGAACATATATATAGTGTTGAGGCCCACACACCAGCTCCTGTGAACATATATATAGTGTTGAGGCCAGGCAATTCGTGTCAACAATCAAATAGGTCATCACAATACACGGGTATAACACATAAATGTCTAACCTAAACACAACCAATGTAACTAATTATGTCAAAACTTTAAAACCAAACATGAATATGTTTATAAAACATATTACACGACACAACCCGTGTAATCCATTTAAATTTATACAAGTTAAAATATATCTAAATGTATCATGACACGTCTATACCGTTTGAAATCTACTCATATCTAAATATAAATATATTAAAAAAATATTATAATAGGTGATATTTTTATCCATTATTATGATATGATAAATAATATTTGAATAAAAATAAAAATTATATTAAAAAATTATTTAAATATAATATAATATATAAATATTTTATTATATTGTAGTTTATTATATAATAAAAATTTAAAATATGAAATTTTAGTTAATTGTTTGACAGTTTTGATTATATTCACAATATTTTATAATAGTTTAAAGTTTATATTTTTAAGGTTTAACATTATTTAAAAGGATAATAACATTTTTAGTCCTAAAAATTATATCATTTTTACATTTAAGTCCAACAAGAAATTATTTTTACAATTAACTTCAATAAGTTTTAAAAAAAAATTTTTGTTCGTCGTATCCGTCAGTGAAAACAATTTTTTGTTAGTTAGCCCTTAAAATTTTTTTTGGACATTTCAATCCTAAAACTACAAAAATATTTTATTTTAGTATTTTATTTTTTTTATTTTTTATCTATGACTTATTTTATTATTTAATTTTCATAAACTATATAATTCATTAAAATAATATCAAAAATGTTAAAAATAATATTTTTCTTTAGTTATTAGTAGTATCAATTGACAAATAACTATTTAAATTATTAGTTGTATTTTGTAGTTTTAGGACCAAAATGTAAAAT
The DNA here is from genome assembly GCA_949671775.1 of Mallotus repandus. Classification (NCBI taxonomy): domain Eukaryota; kingdom Viridiplantae; phylum Streptophyta; class Magnoliopsida; order Malpighiales; family Euphorbiaceae; genus Mallotus; species Mallotus repandus. The sequence goes on from CATIWM010195525.1 coordinate 5,992, forward strand.
TTAAGCAAAAATATTATTTTTATTTTTTAAATATTTTTAATGAATTATATAGTTTTTTATGAAAAAAAAAATAATAACCTAAGTCATAAATAATAAATAAAAAATTATTTATTTAAAATATCAAAAATAAAATGTTTTTCCATTGTCAAGACTGAATTTTAATAAATTAATTAATTTTAAGGATTGACTAATGAAAAATTACTTTGCCTAATAGATAAAATTAACGGAAAGCCTTTTTTAAAATTTATAGAACTTGATTGTAAAAATAATTTTTTATAGGACTTAATTGTAAAATAATATAATTTTAAGAACTAAAATGTTGTATCCCGTATTTGAATATGAATACAATATACATTTATTTTAGAATACATATATATACATATATAAACCTTTTTACTGCTAAGTGTTTTAATATGTATCCATTTATGTTGTGTATCACATGTTAACACATTATACTATTTACTTAAACGTCATTTCAAGTTTCAAACAGGTTAGGCAGGTTTTGATTTTTTTTTTTGGGCTGACCCCTTTATGACCAAACTCATTTAAACGGGTTAGGCGAGTTTCCAACTTGTTTTTTTGCATGTCTTATTTGGGCTGACCTGTCTATGATCAAACACATTTATGCCAAAACCAAACTCTTTTAACTTCATGTTGTGTCCCATTCATGACCAAACTCAATGAGTCATGTTAGAAGTTGCCAAACCAGGAATCTATCTAATACAAAACCAATTATTTGTGTTAAGACTCAATCTACAGCACTGATAGTGTCACTTTATTATTTTATATTTTTCCATTATGGGATAACTTTTTGTATTTTCCAATGTGGTATACATTTGATTTGTGCCACTTGTCAAACACGAGCCTTAGGCCCATCAACAACATAGCTTATTCTTTAAGGCTCTTGGTCAACTAAAATGTCAAGCCGCCTCTACTAGTCCAAACTCTAGGTCTTTAACCTAAACCCAAAATCATCTCTTTTTATTTTTCCAATGTGGGATATATTCTCTAACCATCCCTCTCAAGTGCAACTAGGTTTGTACTAATTATCACTTGCCAAATATGGGTCTTGGGCCATCAACAATAAGCCTAAGCCTATTCTTCGAGGCTCTAGGTCAAATAACTAATCTAATCTCCATTACTAGAGTAAACTCCTTTAAACACGAGTCCAAGATCATTCGGCCGTTTCCATCTTTAGCTTTGTACCATGTTGACTTTATATGCCTTGAGAATGTTGGCCACACTTGCTCCTGTGAACACATTAATACGATTGAATCCATATAACACAAAACCAATTGGCTTGTGTTAACACCAATTTATACCACTTATATGTCACTTTAATTCTTTATATTTTTCGAAGATGGGATATATTCTCTAACATAAACTAAATTAAAAAAAATATCAATCTACATTGAACCCAACCAACTTTTTGACTAGTCCAACAAGCAATGTTTTTTTCTTTTAGTTTGTCAATAAAGACACTTGGATTAGCAAAATACGTAGAAGAAAAGGACTTTACAATTTCCATTGTTGAATGTCAATATGCTTCCAATTTATGAAGGCAAAAGTTCCATTTCTCTATTATTACATGTGCTCTACCGCATTTTTTAATAACATCATTCTGCCATTATTCATGTATTCTCAAATAATCCAGTGACTATTTTCTTCTCAAAACTATGGAGACCTTATTTCTTTTCATGTAAATTTTACAGGTTTACTCTCTTCACTTTCCTTACAAGAAACCTCAAAGCTGCAAGCAAGAAGCATCAAAAAATAAAGGAATTTAAGAATACTGCAAGAAACTTCCATTTTTTTAATTAAAAGATATGACAAAGATGACATAAGTTTAATCAATAAAATGGTTGCTGTTTGAACGAAGTTAGTAAGGGAATCGCCATTTCTCTCTAAACTGCCAGAAAAGGCACCAAAAAAAAAAAAAATCCTTTCTGCATGCTAGATAGCTATGCATTTGCAACCATCCATTCATATCTCCAAAATGCAAGCATAAGTAGAAATGTGATTGTTATCAAGTCCACGGGCCTCGAGAGTATTGGCTCACGCACACACATGTGGACTTATAAATGGGGTTGAGTCCATGTAACACAAAACCAATTAATTTATGTTAAGATCCAATGTGTAACTGGGCTTGGACTAGTTATGCTTGCGAAACACAAACGGGCCGCACCCAATGACTCCCAACGACATCACAAACGGGCCGCGCCCAATGACGACTCACATGTGTCGTATCAAACTCAAACGGGCCGCACCCAACGACAACTCACATAGGTCGTATCAAACTCAAACAGGCCGCACCCAACTCCAAACATGAGCCCATGATCACTACTCTGATACCATGCTATCAAGTCCATGGGCATCGAGAGTATTGGCCCACGCACACACATGTGGACTTATAAATGGAATTGAGCCCATGTACCCCATGTAACATAAAAACCAATTGGCTTATGTTAAGGTCCAATCTACACCACTTATAAGTCCTTTATTATTTTCACACTTTTCCAATGTGGGATTCTAACAGTGATAAACAGGAAATTTTTAAATCAGTATGAAGCATGCACCGAGGAAGAAAACAGAACAGAACTTCCTGGATAAACACCCAAATGACAAACAAAAACTAAAATATATATCAAAAGATAGACATATTATCAGCTAGATGTGTGAAGACTACAAAAGCAGAATATACTTTAGACAAAATGGATGCAGTATGTTAGGAAAAATTAAGAAAAATTAAAAGTAACAGAAGCTTACCATTCTTCAGACCAGCAGATGCAGCTGCATTGCTTGAAGCCTCCTTAATTATTTGAATTACTCCATCCAAATTATCAAGTCCCACCACAATACCCTAAATGAACATGAAAGGACATAAAACAAATTAGGAAAAAATATAGACATATATTTAGAAAGTTAGGCATATCCTTAAAGTGAAGTCAACCCATCCTCTTCAAATGACAACTCAACCTTGTATAATATTGCAATATGCCACTAACATACAAAAAAATATCACTACAAAAGAAGTATGAGTGGAAAAAAAGAGGGGAAAAGAAAAAAAAAAAACACTCGTTTGCAACTTAGGCACGCCTCAATATGAAACAACAACCCCCCCCCCCCACCCCTCTCTCTCTCTCTCTCTCGGTTTGATTATTTGGTTGGTTTGGTCTTATATACTAAAAATCAAATTTATTTTTGGTTCAGTTCAGTTTTCACATAAGGATTACTATTAAAATATTTTAAATAACATATACACAACAGTAATTTAATTTAAAAAATAATAAAATTTTAAAATTTCAGTTCAGTTCGGTTTTTAGCATAAAAATTTCGGTTTATTTGGTTTTCTTAAAATTCTGGTTTGGTTAGGTTTTTATAAATATAATTTCAGTTAATTTAGTTTGGGTCATTTTGGTTCAATTTTGAACCAAACTGAACAAATGCTCACCCCCATCCACAAACCGCAAAAAACACATATATAATATTCCTTCAACCCAAGTGCAGAGCAGAGAGAAGTATTTGGCCATGTAAACTAACCAATTACTTTAACATACCTCAACAATATGTCTTCTCTCCTGTGCTTGCAAAAGCTTAAACCTGGCACGTCTTTCAACAACAGAACATCTAAAATCTAAGAATGCCTGGCAAAAGAAAAGGAGCTGTTTATTAAAGCCATTTTATAATAATGGAAAGTGAAAGCATTAATAAAAATAAAAATTATAGAAAAAAAAAAAAGCAAAAGACACATATATGCTGATGAAAACTTTAAAATCATAGAAAATTCAAGAAAAATAACTTTACAAGTTTATTTGAAAACAAACATGCATAACTACTCACCTGAAGCAAATGTTTTAGACCCATCAGTTTGGGTTGTCCATCAAGAATACTGTGGGATCAAAGCAAGTCAAAATCAGCAAAGTATGAAATAACACTAAAACAGAAGGTACAGTAAAATAAAAGTTTGAGCAGAAGACTTACTATGAAGCAGAAATGGATGCAGCAATGCAAAAACTTTACAGTATGGATCAAGCATGTGATGTTGCTAAAGCATTTTATCCATCCAATTTACTGAACAGGGTAGATAAGTCTATACAAATACCCTAAGGAGATTCCTGGATAACAACAATTCATGCAAAATTCTTGCACCAATTTGAATTTAGTATATCAAAATTCCTAGGTGGGACTTGCCCCTTTTTTTTTTTTTTTTTTTTACCTAGCATACATACAAGTTTTTTTCGCAAGAAAGAAAAAATAATTCCAGGTAGGTGAGAGTCCCCACCGGGCAGTGTTAAGTAGGATTATAAGAAACACATTACAAAAAGTCCCTCATAGTTATAGAGAATCAAATTAAAAGTCAATGCAAATATCTTTCATTAGAAAGAGGAAGAAATTTCAAGCTCATCTGGAAATTAATTGTTCTAGCGGGTTTCCTTGGATAGTGTTTTCTGTTTTCTATTGCCCATCCGAACAAAATTTTTTTCCCCCCAATTTTTTGGTCTTTTTGTACATTGTTGTTATCAAATATCATAGCACTTGTGCAGATAACAATGCCCACAAATAGGAATTTTTAGAAAGTTCACTTTAATACAGTCAGTTCTTTGTATCCTGACCCACAATTTCCTTACAAGAAAGCCCTAAAGCTGAACCCTAGTTATGATTACACTGCAGTGGAATAGAGTCTTAATTGTATGAAGAGGCAATCTAACGTCCAAATCTACTTATTTGTGCAATCCAGGATTTCTGAAACAGACGAAAATATTCCTCGCTAGAAAAAGCATTGTGTCAGTGATCCACCACTTAGAAGGCCAAATTAGATTACACATCATATTCACTTCACAATTTTTTAACATCAACTGCTCATTAAGGAAAATATCAACTAAAAGTAAATAACATTGCTAAAAATTAAAGGATCAGAGTGCAAAAAAATACAAAAAAATTAAAAAAAAAATTAAAACTGTCACTCAATCACAGCATAGAAAGCTATATCCAATAAGTTAAAATTTCAAAACTACTATAATGCAACAAACATGCAGATTCTTGAATCTCACCAAGTTTGAAACAGAATAGTAGAATAAAACTACTCACCCAACCATATTGCAGCTAAAGCTAGACTGAAGAGGAGTAAGACGGTAAAGATTATTTAACACTATCAACGGGTCTGATCCCCGTTTCAGCTGTAAGTTGAGGGAGAACACATTAGTCAAAACACCCATGTAATAGTAACTGCAAAGCACTTTCTACCAAGCATTTACTTACGTACCTCAACAACTATGCGCATTCCAGAACGATCACTTTCATCACGGATGTCACTGATGCCATCTAAACTCTGTCAGTAAAAGATTAAATAAAAAAAATGTTAACAGCTGTATAGAAAGATTATAGAAATTATAATGTTTGATTAGCTTGAAATAGGAATTAATTTAGGAAAATTCAATCCCCAGGATTATTCTAGTTTCCTTCTATATATACATGCGTGTGTGTGTGTAAGATGTCAATACATCAAGTTAAGTTTTCCTATCTCAATGTTTTTATGGTATCAGAGCCTAGTGAGCAATTCTGAAAATTTTCTTCTTTTTTGCACAGTGAGCTGTTTTCTCTTCTTTTCCTTTTGGAATTTTTCCATTTCTTTTCTGCCCATTGAACAGTTTTCTCTTCTGTTTTATTTATCTATGGCTGAGAAAAACTCATCAGTTGTTGCTGATATCTTATGCTCTTACCATCATGAGTCTGATTATACAAAGCGCACTTGTAGAAAGTTACAAAATCAGTCCCAAAAAACTCGTTCTTTGCATATCACACCTACTAATGCTCCGATTGATTCATCCTCCAAGAAGTTCAATATGGGTTCTACAACTGAATTTGCCAAGTTCTCACAGTAAAAGGAATCATTGAAAAATTTATATACTTCTATCACAAGCATCACAAAGTCAAGTAAACCCAATACATGTCTCATTTCCTCACCATCTAAATGGGTCATTGAAACTGGTGCCACATATCATATGACAGGCAACCATAGTCTCTTCTCCACTTTTCAAACATGTACAACCACTTGTAATGTTACTTTAGCATATGGGTCCACTTCTTATGTTCTTGGGTCTAACTCTGTTAATCTCTAAGAGTAAACTTATCTGTAATCCTAATTGTTATATCTCATTTTTTCCTACCCATTGTCTATTTCAGGATCTTATAACAAAGCAGATTGTTAGTAAAGAACATGAATATGGGGGTCTCTACATCCTAGATACACAGCTGCCAAAACCAATTTTGCTTGTTCAAGTGTCTTAATTTCGTTTGAAGTACATTGTTAGTTGTGACGTCCTTCTCCATCTCTATTAAAGAAATAATATCCTCAATTTTGTAATGTCCCTTCATTAAATTGTGAGCTGTCTTAGTTTGCCAAATATCATTGTCTTCTGTCGAGGTCTAGAGTCAATAAACACGCTAATTTGCATTTTGAGTTAGGTCATTCAGATATTTAGGGTCCTTATCTTGTTACATATAAAACTGGTTTTAAATATTTTGCTACTTTTGTTAATGATTACTCTTGTGACTTGGTTATTTTCATAAGAAAATCTTTATGAACTGTTTTCACATTTTTGTGCTTTTCGTGCTAAAATAAAAACTCAATCTAATACTTATGCATATATTGTGAAGTGACAATGCCAAAGAATATTTTTTCGAGTCTTCTAAGTCTTACAAGATTTGGAATGGCATCCTTCATCGATTCTCTTATGCGGATACACCATCTTAGAATGGAATAGCCAAAAGAAAAAATCAGCATCTTTTTAAGAAACCTCATGCGCTGTCATTTCAAATGCAAGTTCATAAACTATTTTTGGCTGGTTTAGTTTCCACAATTTTTTTCCTAATTAATTGCATGAAGTCATCTATTCTTACTGGTAAATCCATAGTGTTTCCTTTCCTACTAAATCCTTATTTCCCATCAAACCAAGAATATTTGATAGTCCTTGCTTTATTCGTGATGTTCATCACCAGGTCACCAAATTGAATCCAAAATCATTAAAAGGGTACACGCGTTATTCTCCAAGTCTTAATCATTATTTAGTGTTAGTCCTAAAAAACACTCTTTTCTTTCCTACCTCCTCTACTTATGCTAAACAGGAGGAGGAAGACTATTTGTTTATCTATACTATCACATCTCCTTTGAATTCTTTAGAGGTTCCCCCACCACCTACTGAATTAGCACCTCACGACAACACCGCGCTTCTGACATATGTCCCGCACTAGTGTCTTCGTCGTTGGATCCAGTCTCCAATGATCACGATCTACCCATTACCCTTCAAAAACGTAACCATTGATGTACTTATCCTTTTTCATCATATATTTCTTATGATCACTTGTCCTCTTCTTTGTGTTCTTTCGTTGCATCCCTCGACTCTATTTCCATTCCTAAAAGTATTCATGAAGCCTTATCCCATCCTAGCTGGCATGATACTATGATAGAAAAGATGAATGCCTTAGATGGTGATGGTACTTGGAACTAGGCGGATCACCTATAGGAAAAAAATTGACCAAATGCAAATGGGTGTTTGCAGTTAAAGTAAATCCTAATGGTCTAGTGGCTCGACTCGACTTTTTACTAAAGTATATGCTTAGACTTATAGAGTGGATTATTATTATTATTATTATTATTATACTTTTTTCCCTGTAGCTAAATTGACATTTGTTCATTTATTCATTTCTATAGTGGCTACCTCTGACTGGCCACATTAGTTGGATATCAAGAATGCATTTTTCCATGGTGGTTTTTGAGAGATAGTCTATGTGGAGCAGCCACCTCAATTTGTTGCTCAGGAGGAGCATGTGATCTTCACAAATCTTTGTATGGTTTGAAACAAAGTCCTCATGCTTGGTTTGGAAAATTTAGTCTAACGGTTCTAAAGTTTAGAAAAGAAAAGCAAATCTTATCACTTGATGAACAGTTTGAAAAAGAAAAGCAAATCTTATCACTTGATGTTCAATAAACAATCAGAAGTGTGCATCATTCTTCTAGTTGTATGTTGATGGCATTGTCTTTACTGGGAGTGATTTACAAGAATTTCATCTCTTCAGTTGTTTCTTCATACTCAATTTCACATAAAAAATTTAGAAATGTTGCAACATTTCTTAGGTGTTGAGGTGACAAGGAGCAAGAAAGGCATCTTCCAATCTCAAAGAAAATATGTACTTGATTTATTGATTGAAACGGAAAAATAAGAGCTAAGCCTCGTAGTACACCAATGATTCTTAATTTGTAACTTATAAAACATGGTGAATTATTTGAAGACCCTAAGAAATATCGAAGACTGATTAGGAAATTAAATTATCTTACAGTGACTCGTCTTGATATTTCATGTTCAGTGTTACAAGTCAATTCATATCAACTCCAACAACTGACCATTGGGTAGCATTAGAACAAATTTTGTTATTTGAAGAGAGCTTCTGGAATGGTATACTATATGGAATCATGGGCATACCCATACTAAATGGGTTTTAGATTCAAATTGGGCAATTTCCAAGATAGATAAATGATCTACTAAGGCTTATTGTGTCTTTGATGAAGAGACTTTGGTTTCATGGAAAAGTAAAAAACTAAATTTTGCTTCTCGATCTAGAGTAGAATCAAAATATAAAGCTATGACAATTTGTGTGTTTTAATGTGTATATATCAACTTTTCACTGAAGTTGGCCTTAAGACTTCAAAACTAGCAAAATTATGATTTGATAACCAAGTTGCCATTCATATTGCTTCTAATCCTATATTTCTTGAACAAACTATGCATATTGAAATTGATTGTCATTTTTATTCGTGAGTAAATACATAAAAATTTGATGTCTATAAGATGTATGAAGACTAAAAAACTAAGAGATATTTTCATGAATGTTCTAAATGGGGCTTGGGTTGATTACATTTGTAACAAGCTGGGAATGATTAACATTTATACTCCAGTAAAAACTAAAAAGTTTATGCTATTTTGGTGGTTGAACTATTTTTTTTTTATAATTAAGTGTCTGAACTGATAAAAAATTTCTAGATTGGTATCTCTTAATAGGTTTTACAGGTTAAAGTGTTAATGTGTCTTATTTTAAAAAGCAAATTGACTTGCATGCTAATTATATGAAAGAATGAAGATATAAATGCAATTTAAGTAAAATAAAATAAAAATAAGAAATTACTTATTTTAACTAAACATAAGAATTAAAATAATTTTTAACAAATAAAAAATTAATTTAACTAAAATCACAAAGTAAAAATTAAATAATATTTAATTTTTCTAGTTTAGGTTGATAAAAATAATTTTTTTTATTTCTAATAATTTTTATAGGAAATAATTAGAATAAAGAAGAAAATGAAGTCTAATACAATACGAGGGCATTTAAGTCAATTTATTGTTTAAAGTGCACTTTAACTTGTAAAACTTGCTAGAAACATCAATTTAGAAATTTTTTGCCAATTCAGACACTTGATAGTAAAAAAAAATTAGTTCAAACACCAAAATAGCAAAAACTGAAAGTTTGGACATCATTTATGTATTTATCCCTTGCTCATTTGAGTAGACAATTGAAGAACAAAGCCCTCGATATGGACTAAACTAAGTAAGGAGCTTTATTAATCTCAATTAAGATCATAACAAATTGTGCATATCTTTAACTAGCATTATGTAAGAGCATCTCCAATAGGCTCTTCATTTGAGCAAAATTCTTTATTTTGAAGAGCGAGTTCAAAAAAATGATCTTCAAAACACTCTCTATATTTTTATTTTAGAAAAAGAAAGTTAGTATGGCTCTCTACATGTAGAGAGTCAAACTTCACTTTTTACTCTAAAATATTTTAATTTTTTATGCAAGATATTAATTGATATTTATATATTTATTAAAAAAAATTTCTCTTTCACTACATTAAGCATTAAATAGAGGAATAAAATTAAATAAATATAGGAAAATCTTGTAAAAAATAAAGGAGAAAAAAATTAATCATTAATGTTTATTGAATATAGTAAAATGAAGATTAAAAATATCAAAAGTCTATTGGAGTTGAGCAAATTTCTTCATTCTTTATATTTAAAGATTCCTGAAGATGCTCTTTATTGAGCAAAAAATGCTCTTTAAAATAAATAGCACTATTGGAGATGCTCTATGGTTGCTAAATTTAGTTGCTTAATTTTCCACTAAAAAAATAAAAAAAAACCCTCAAAATGTTGCCATTTGCAGTGACCTTGGACAATTTCCAATATTATGTTATTTCTTTTGAAATAGCAAATCCATACTTGAACAATAGAAAACATCAATCACATCAGCACACAAGCAAATATGAACTTTGATAAAAAATTCCAGCTACAAACATGAGAATGACAAGGAGGAAACAATGAAGCAACAACCAACTTTTAGTTATGATGGTACTCATTCAATGATATTGCCCTCTTGTTCACCATCTTTCTCATTTTTACTTTTGCTTTGGATTGGAATACCGTCTTATCGTTTCAAATTTCAATGTTAGGAAACCACCTTAACACCATTATCCCTTTTCACACTTTTAATTGAGAGTGAATAAACAACCAAGGATTACTGGTTCGGAAAAGTGCAAGTGATTACCATTCATATCATCATTCAAGTACTAGACAGTTAGCTGAAAATCAAGCAAAAACCAAACTATTTGATCCCAGAAACTATTGGTTCCAATAAGCAGTATAAAACATTTTGCTGCTTTTCAACCAACTCCAGCAATACAAAACTCACTGCATTTTGGATAGCAGTTACTAAACTCATGGATGTTTAACTGCTTCAAATAATAGGAAAATACCTTATTCTCTACAAGTTCAGCAATCTTTTCCACAAGTGATGCCTTGTTCGTTTGATAAGGAATCTGTTCCATTGGAAAAACATTACTCCAATTTAAAAATGAATATACTGGCACAAGACCTACAATTAATCCAAATCATCACCTCTTTTATGATAACTGCAGTTCGCTTGGTTTTTGAATCAAGCAATTCAACTTCTGTTTTTCCTCTGACTATGATACGTCCTCGCCCAGTTCGATATGCCTCTAATATCCTTGATAAATAAAACAGATATCAAAAAGGATATACATCTAATTAGAATATGTACAGCAGCATAATGTGATGAGTGTCTTAAGTCTTAATATAAGCAGTCTTCTCCAATTGCTGGTAGATATTTTGCCTTCTTATCCAAGACTTTCTAAAAATCAACATAAAGGTAGCTTGTCATTAATTTATAAACAGATCCATAAAGCTCATTATCAAGGTCAAGCATTTGAAGGATTGAAGAAAGAATGATAAAAGCCTCAATACAAATGTACAAGCATTGCATGCTAATGTAAGACAGAACTTGAAATCTTTATTGCTCTAAAATTATACTTAAAGGCTATCTGCTGACTAGGGATAGTAGGCACTATAAACTGGGCTTCTGCTTCCAAAAAAGTTATTGCTAATAACCAGCCTATATATATGGAAGTTAACAAGCTGGAACATAACTTGGCAACAATTGTTGCAACAAGGAAGATTATATATGCAAGGTTTAAATATAGTTTTGCTGCACTGCTAAAATCATCTGTGTTATGGTCCCTGCACTTGCAAAAGTTGTTCAGTTGCACAGTACAGTGCCCACTTGTTTATACTAGTACTTCTATTGCAGCAGTGAAAAGGGTTAAATTATGGTAAATGGCAGGGAACTGCCTCAAAGAACCCACTTTAAACTTATTGGCTGTGTCCTTGGGAGGATGTTAGCCATAGGATTGAACTAGGAAGGATGAAGTGGAGAAATGCAATCGGAATTCTATGTGACCACAAGATACCAAATAAACTTAAAGGAAAGTTTTATCACAATGTGATATGCCCTGCTACAGTGTATAGCAATGAATTTAGGGCAGTGAATAGACAACACACCCATAATGAGGAAGCTAAGATGGATGTTCAGGTATACAAGGATGGATAAAGTCCATATTGGCATTAACAGAAAGGTCAGAATGGTACATATTGAAGACAAGTTGAGAGAATGAACACTGAGGTGGTTTGGATATGGGAGTCATAGGCTAGTTAATTCCCTAGTTAGGAAGGTTAACCATATTGGGGCAGATGGAGAAAAGAAAGGGAACAGTAGACCTAAACTAACCTGAAGTAAAACAATTCAAGAGAATCTAGTAGTTTTGCATCTTTCCAAAGAAGCAGCTCAAAAGCATGCAGGATGAAGGAAAAAAAAAATCCACATGGAACTAAGGCTTAATTTTGTTCAGTTAAGTTTTAGGTCGCATCCAAAACTCAACACATAGCATCACTACCTAACATCATTTGGAAGGCATATTTACCATGCAGGCTTTCAAGCTTTTAGAAATTGAAATTTTAAAGAGGCCAGCAAGCTCATGCAAGACAAGGAAGGCATAAGCATTTACAAGTTATGGATTTATAACCAAAGCTTTTCACTGTCACAATTGATTGGTGCAACAAGAAGTTGAAATTGAAGATTTAACTTACCCAATGTTTCCCATAATTAGTCCTCCAGTAGGAAAGTCAGGTCCGGGCATGTATTCCAACAACTCTTGCAACTGTAACAATAAAAAGTACATATGAGAGACAACCCAACTCACTATAGAATTTAAATTTAGGCTTAATTATTTTAACATCCCTAGGTTTTGGCCTATTACACTAGTAGGTTCCTATCTTTTCCATAATTAACATATCAAGTTTACTCTGTTGAACAACTACACTCCTACCATTTAGCTCATAGTTAAATGGACCACTTTGAAAAAAATAGTAAAAATTATGTTTCTTCCCTAAAATCATAATAGAACACTAAACTCATCCAAAATAATTTTGAAAACAGTTTATGTAAATTAATTTACAAATAATTTTTACCTTACTTCGCAACATAATAATTTAAATTATATAATTTATATAACATTAACTTTTTACATGATGAGATATCATAAAATTAAGATCTTAGGGTCCATTTCGTTAACTGTTCATAGCAATTGATAATAGTTGGTAGTTGTAGATAGTTGATAACTGATAGCATAGAACTATTTGATAAACTTTCGTTGGCAATTGCTATTAATATGTGAAATGATTATTAAAGATATAATTTATAATGTAATCTCATATACGTTATAATATTTTTTAATAATATAAATAATTTAAAAATAAAACATAGTAATAAGTAATTAAATAATATCTTTAATTTATATACTATTAAAAATATCATTAGAAACTATTTAAACATGAGCTTTAAAATATAAATTCCAATAATAAATTTTTTTTAAAAATTATAAATATAAATATTATAATTATTAACTACTAATTATACTTTATACTTTAAAATAATATTTACTTTATCATGAATTAGGAAAAATTAATTGCACACATTTAATTTTAAAGAAGTTACTTTGTTATTAGCTATTTTAACAAGGGTAAAATAATCCAAATAAAAATAAATTCAAGTTAGCTATCAACTGATAGAAAAAAACTCTAAAATAGAGCTAATGGAAACATCTGATATATCGCCCTCATACAGCTTTTGTCCCAGCACGCATTTCCAACCAAAGAAAGGAAATGAATAAGGGTCGACCAAACCAAAAAAAAATGCAAAATTTACTCTCTGTCCATACCTCTTTCTTACTGTATGGAGGCAACGCTGGTCCCTTTCCTAAGACTTCAATTATTGATTGTCAGGAACTGGGACTTTAATGAATCCTCATCCCTTATAGCCTCACATGCTTATGTTGAACACTGAGTCTGTGTTCAATGTGGGGGGAGGGAAGGGGTATTTAAAAGGAACATTGCCACCCTCAGAGCATAATAAAAGAATAAGTTCTAGAATCGGAGCTAATGGGGATTAGAATAGCTATCAATTGTTGATTTTGAATTTCATCAAACATCTATCATCTAGTTATTTGATGAGAAATGACCATCAACTACCTCCACCTGCTAAACCCAACTCTCTCTTATATTATATGAAAACATATAAAACTTACAAACATGAAAATAATTTTTATCCAATGAGCTAATGCCAAAAATTATTCTAAGCTTAGTAAATTTTACATATCCCAACATAATAGAAACCCTTAATTCCTTTTACTATATTATGTTACTATATAAGGTAAAAATTATTCATAAATTAGTTTATAAAATATTTTAAATTTATTTTATTTTAAAATAAAAATATTTATTTAATATTATTTTTATTATCATAAAAATATAATGAGTTAAAAAAAAGAAAAATTGATCCTAATTTAATAAAAAATTACTTGGACGAGTTTAATATTATATTACAAGTTCAAGGACCAAATAGAACTTATTTTCAAAATGGTCCACTTAACTACAAACTAAAAGGTAAGGATGTAGCAGTTTAATTGATTAAAACTTCATGGAGATTTAAATTAGGCTAAACCCATCTTTTGATCCCTAAACTTTTTGCTTTTTTTTATTTGCATTGAGTCTCTATATATTTATTTTCATGCATTGAATCCTTAGATTGTAATACTTTATATGCATTGAGTATTTCGATCAAAATTCACATTGTAAAATATATAATTAAGTCCCTATATTTTTAAATTATATTTAATTGTCTTTATAATTTTAATTTTTAACCAATTAAGCCCTTTTTTAAAATTTTTTAGTAAATTATTCAAACTTCAACATGCATATTTTTTTTTATCTAATTGAAATATAGGTCATTAATTCTAAATAAATTTATATTAACAAAAAATATGTATAATCTTCACAGAAAATTAAAAAAATACATGTATAATAAAACTTCAATTTAAATATAAATGACAAACACTCTTATCTATTTTGATTCAAAAAATATTTCCATTGGTCCTTAGCATTTACATAATAAATTAGTAGATTTTCTTTTATTTCATTACTTTAAAATTCTAATTAAAAATTTATAATTAAAAAACTTTTCTATATGTAATAAATTTAAATTTTAAATTTTCATTAATTAAAACATGAAATTATAGTAAATGAGAAAAATAATATTAAACCAAAATAAGATTTTTTTATTAACCAAATATTTTATAATTAGTGCAATTCTAAACCTGCAATAAGTCATATAATTAAAATATATATATATATGTATGTATGTATATATATATTCTAATTTATTTAATTTGTTTATCAATTTAAAATATGAAAATGGTAATATCATCATTCAATATTGGAAAAATTACAAATTTGGTGTTTCAACTTTTGTAGTTTTTCTATTTGAGTGTTTGAATTTTTTTTTTTGTAATCAAGTGTCTGACTTTTAGAAAAGCATATCAATGTAGTGTTTCCAACCGATTTAATGTTGACTGGGTGCTCAGTCAGATCAAACGGGATCCACTTTTATCTCAGTCATTAACCATGTCATTTGCCACAGGTGTTGCATTATTTAAAGGACAAAATTACCCTTATTCAGTCACCCTCACTGTCTGCGGCGGAAGTTAATGTTGAGGTTATTTTGTCAATTTTTAATCTTTAATAAGGTTAATTTTGTCATTTAAATAATGTAATACACGCGGCACATGACTAATAGCTGGGATAAAAGTAGGTCATATTTGATCTGACTCAGCACCTAGTTAACATTAAATCTGCTGGAGACACTAAATTGGTATGTTTTTCTAAAGTTCAGACACTGGATTACAAAAAAAAAAAATCAGACACTTAAATAGAAAAATCACAAAAATTGAAACACCAAATTTGTAATTTTTCCTTCAATATTTTTTTATTAATTTACCTAAACTATGATTTTTATTCATAAATACATAAATGACTTACATATAAATTAGGTAAAAAATGATGAAAAAATATATAATTTATTTAAATTTTTTAATAATTCTAACTGGAATCACTTTAATAAAAAATTAGGATCAAATTGGTTAAAATTAAAAACAAGAATTTAATTAGATATAATTTAAAACTATAGGAACTCAATTGTATATTTTACAATATGAATTTTTGACTGAAGACTCATTGCATTCAATGCATGAAAATAAATATATAAGGACTCGATGCAAAAAAAAAAAAAAACTTAAAAGTCCAAGGTCTAGAAATTGGGTTTTGCCTTTAAATTAATCATAGATAACACAGGAGCGTACTATTATATTAGGTCAAACCTCAAGGATACACACACACTCACTATAATGAGATGCTTTAAAGAAGGGCCAATGAAATAAGGAAAATATAGATAATGATACCTATCGCAGCAAAGAAAGTCCTTATTTATTACCCACAACCAAGGCTCACATTGATGTTGATCGTAAAATCTAATCCTGAGAAAAAACATATTTGAAAAACTTTATGGAGCTTTTGGATTATTTTTTTTATCCCCTTCAAAGCCTTTGAACTAAAGCCTATTTTTAAACTTTTGTTTTTTCTATCAATCAAATATCAAAACATAAGCTATGTCATCCTTTTATAATCAAAAATAGTTTTTTCTAACAAAATTATCCACAATTACTTTTCAATGTTTAGCTTAGTCTTATAATTTATAGCTCAGATCTTATAGTCAAATTTACCATAGCATTGTGCATGTGGTCTATGGAAATAGCATACTTTCAAATAAAAATTATCATTTTAGGAAATAGTGATCCAATCCCTAGCTATCTACCATCAGGCATTTCAATTACCAATTCTTCTTAGGAGTTAATAGTATTTATGTGCCTTACATTTTATACACATCGAAATATTGATTTGAGTCACTTTACCACAGCAGCACAACATAATTGCACATGCATTTTTATCTAACATTGTGACAATGCTACAAATAGCAAAATTATAACAGAGGCAAAAACGTCACTATCAACTTAGATCTAAATGCTTTCATCTCAAATTCTAAGATGAGATGGTAGTAACCAATGCAAAACATATCATAGCATAGAGAAAGAAGAGGAGAGTGGATGGGTGAACAAAGTATTGCAAACATTCACAACATAACCATGTTGTAACATGTTCAACTATGATTTTTGGCACTTACAGTGGCTTCTGGATTGTGAATTAATGCACACAGCACATCCACCAGCTCTGCAAGATTATGAGGAGGAATGTTGGTTGCCATGCCAACCTACAGAACATTAAATAATTTTACATTGACTTCCTAAAGCAATAAAACAACCCCAATAGTAAGGAGGGGAAAAAAAATATAAACCATCTTCAAGAAAGAAAAAAAAAGTATAATATACTCTTACCGCAATCCCAGAGGACCCATTTAACAATAATGTTGGAAGCCGTGCAGGCAAAACTGAAGGTTCCTTTTGGGAATTATCAAAGTTGGGAGCAAAATCAACCTGAACAAAAGAAATGGCATAGATCGATATACTAGATAATCTAAAACAAGAAAGAGATAACTGATATGCATCAAATGACAGCTCCTACCGTATCTAATTCAAGATCAGCCAACATAACTGCTTCTGTGAGTGCCTGAAAGAATGAAGTTAAAGTGATTAGGCATCCATCAAGTCAGCTGATTTCCTTAAGCGCCCAACCAAAGCAAATAACAAATCAGAAACAGTCAAACAATCTTAGTGTCAACTAATGATGTTCCCATGACATGGCAAGACAAGTAAAGTCAGATGTCGGAGTGACAAAAACGGTGAAAGAGTGAAACTGGCAATAGACTATAGATGGCACCCAACAGAATAGATTATTGACGAGACCACACTTAAAGATAGCACTGTATGTGGCTAAGTGTGGCTCACAACCAATACAACAAAATCTATTAGCTTAATAGACTTTGGCAATTTCACTCCACGTCTAATTACTAACAAATATAAATATCCATTATATTTGTACGGTCAAGCCCCTTTTGAAAATAGAAACAGATGAAATAACATTATATATTTTTATAATAACAACATTTAGATGTTGACACAAGCATAAATATACATGGACAGTTAGATATAATGAATATTAGCTATATTATAGTAATCATGACTTTGAATAATTTATAAAGGAGTGGATCAACAGAAAAAACAAATAAATAAACACCTAATGCAAAAGAATGAATCATGAACATGATACTTTTTCAGTACAGCCATTCCCAGGGCATATTCTCCACTTTAAGAGGGTCTTCAGAAGTTCAGCTAATAGAAAACAATAGTATATACTTGTCCTCGGAATGCTACCTATAGAAAATCATTTGGCTATTTACAGGCAGCAAATTATACAAGTGCTTATCTGTGTATGTGCACTTAAACAAAAACAGGACTGCATACATCCAGCCTGCATTCTGTATAACGCATTGCAGCAGGAGGATCTGCATCAATCGAACCAAAATTTCCATGCCCTTGGATAAGTGGACTTCTTAAGGAGAAATCCTGCATAAAAGATCATTTACATAAATAAATTTCCATTAAAATAGGAGAGTGAAGAAGTCATAGCACCCACAAAATCAAAGACTTTTAGAAACAAATAACAAATGAAAAAAAATAAATAAATAACCACTTCAACATCTACCTGTGCCATCCGCACCAGAGCATCATAGACAGCAGAATCTCCATGGGGATGAAACTTACCAAGAACCTGAAATAGAGGTGTCAAACATGCTAATTGAGTTAAAAACTGAAACCAAAATCAGAAAAGAAAAGAAGGGTATGCTTCACTTAAACTGGAAGAAGTTCTAACCTCACCAACAACTCTAGCACATTTTTTGAATGGTTTTCTAGAGGAAAGACCCAATTCATGCATCGCGAATCTGCAGGAAAAATTTAGAACCATAGTTAATTATATTTCCGTTTTCATAAAACAATTATAAGATAAAAAAAAAACTACATAATAGACACATTCTGAGACAAATAAAAACAGAATGACAATGGAGGCAAACAGTTTAAAGAGGGTAAAAAAAAGAGATACTAACAATGGACCATTCGTTACGCGTGCAATGCTTAATAAATTGAAATTTAACAAAATACGAAAAGTATTAAGTAAAATTACTACTCACAAAATCCTGCGGTGTACAGGTTTCAAGCCATCCCTTACATCTGGCAATGCCCTACCGAGCAAAACAGACATGGCGTAGGACATGTAAGCCTCAGTGGCCTCTTTGTGGAGCTCGGTAGGCACAACTCTGCCTCCATTTGAATCCTTCACCAACAAGCTCCCATTTTGCTCTTCGCTGGAATCCCGTTCATCCCTTGCAGAAGAGTAGTCTCTGCGCCGTGCTTGTACAGGCTGGAGGTGAGCCCAGGAGGAGGGAGCGAGCGTTGATAAGAAGCGGAGGTCAGAGAGGTGGTGGTAGTGGTGTTGGCGGTGGCGGAGGAGCCTAGAGAAGGTGAGATTATGAGCCAGAGGAAGGTTGTAGCGAAGGAGAGAAGAAGACAAACGAACAGCAGAAGAAAGTGCCATAGAAGAAGAGGAATTACTGGGGCTCAAGGATATGGAGGAAGAAGGATTCATGCCATGGAAATGAAAGAGAAAGGGATTAGGGGACCTTGTAAGGGTTTTAGCTTTTAT
Organism: Mallotus repandus; assembly: GCA_949671775.1. Taxonomy (NCBI): domain Eukaryota; kingdom Viridiplantae; phylum Streptophyta; class Magnoliopsida; order Malpighiales; family Euphorbiaceae; genus Mallotus; species Mallotus repandus. The sequence continues at coordinate 25,440 of CATIWM010195525.1, forward strand.
AGGTGTTTTTGTCTGAAGAAGAGGGAGTGATAACTTTCAAAAATGAGAACTTTAAAGGTATAACCTTTTTTTTTTGGTATAACTATTTTTTTTTTAACTTGTTCGTTTAATCGGTGATCATTTAAATTAAAAAAAATTAATAACTACTGAATCAGTTAAAAATTTTAAATTTAAGTTATATTATATACAATTTATTAAAATATTTTATCATTTTTATAGTTATATATAATTAAATTGATTTAATTAGAGTTGAGTGATTTAATTTAAAAAAAATTTAAAATTATACATCAATAAAAATAGTGGGGACCTTCACTATATGCACAAAAAATTTAGAGTTTATTTGGTTCAAATGAATTTTACAAAAATTTATGAAATTTAATTACAAATTCAAATGAACATATTTGATTAAAATGAAAATTTGATAAAATTTAATTATAATTCTAACTTTTTAATTTTGTGAAATTACTTAACTCAAATATATTTTTATTGGTAAAATGTGTTTGGTTGAATGTAGAATGCATTTGCAAAGGAATTTTTTTTTAAATTCATTTGAAAATAAAATAATTTTTTAATGGAATTAAATTAAATAAAGAGTTAATTTTTTTTGAACAAAACAAGAGATTTACTGTACATGTGAGAACATCCAGACAATTGCTAAATAAAAGGTTAAATTAGTGGGGAAGCATGGTGTGGATACCATCGGTTTGATCGGCCCGCAACAAAGGCCCAATAATGAGCAAGTCAAAATTTTGAATGTAAGAGGACCCGAATCTTCCTGTAAAATGAACTCGGAAGCCCGAAACCTCTGAACAAAGCCCAAAACACCAAACCTAAAGTTCAAAGGCCCAAAAGGAAATAGGGAGGCCCAAGCCCATTGGCCCAAAACTAGGCCAAGCCTAGTGAAGAGACGATCGCCCCTTTTCAAAGGACGATGCCCCTTCAACCTAGGCTTGAAGAGGCGACGCCTCTTCAATAGCCGACCTAACTTTATATTAAATGCATTTTAATGCATTTTGGCCTCATACACCGAAAGTGGACCCACAGATCTCCAGCCTGCAGATTTGGGCGTGAAAGGATGACTTTCAAGGGAGAGAAGATAGGGAGAAGATAAGGAGGTGATGGAAAATGATTAGTGGATGCTAGGTGGCACCATTTTTGGGAATTGGGGAAGAGACAAAGAAAGGAGCTTAAGTAGACGGCATAAAGGTCTGAAAAGAAAGAAATGAGACACTAAGTAGAAAATAATACAGAGACAAGAAAGAAGAAAAAAAAAGAAGAAGAAATACAACTTGAGGGAAAAAAAAGGAGGGTAAAGAAGGTTTAATCAAAGAAGAGTTGATTTTCTTGAAGGAAGAGTAGGCTCTCTTACATTCAAAGTACAAAAACGTACAAACTAAACTTTGAGGGCTCAGTTAGGAGCATCAACCGTGGTTTATTCAGTAAGAATTGCTATTTTCAAGCTTTATAAGTTCATGTTCCTATAAAAATTCAATTTTTTGGTTTTGATCATATGTTTTTTGGGTTTTTGATGTGTTAAGTGTCATATGAGAGCATGATTATGTGAAATATTGATGTATTAGAAGTAGATTTACATATAGTTTGCATAAAATCTAATTTACTTAGAATTCAAGTAACATATGAATCGTAGTATTCCTGGTTAAGAGGCGACGTCCCTTTAAAGAGACGCCACCCCTTAGCCAGGAGGCGATCGCCTCCTACGCAAGGATCCAAGAGGCGACGCCTCGTCCCAGGAGACGGTCGCCTCCTCACCAGAATCCAGTAGGATTCTGCTTTGTTTTTAGTATCCTTTTGGTATATTTTCAGTATCTGACACAAACATGATGCCTAACATCTTTAGTATTGCATGCAACTGTTATATTATTATATTGGAATAAAGTTTAATTTGGCCCTCGAACTTTTTGCGAAAGTTCAATTTGGCTCAAAACTTACACTTTATGTGTCATTTAAACCCATTTTTGACAAATAATGGAGAGTGTAATACACCTCCTCATTAAACACTAAAAAGAAATAAAAAAATGGTTAAATAATAGAAATTAACAAAAACAAAAGTTAAACAATAGAATTAACATTGACAATAAAAAAAATGTTATGACCATTGTTAAACTCCCTTCTGTTTTAACTCTTCCAAAGCCACTGCCTCCAAGGCCACTACCTCCGCCAGCTCCACCTCCCACACTACCTCTAAGGCCACCACCTCCACCAACACCTCCTCCGCCACCAAACCACCTCCATCCAATCTACTGCCACCATTAGTTCAACATAATTTTTAAACTATTTCTATTCATAAATTGGCCAATTATTTCTATTCAAGAAGCACGCCAGCACCCAACTAACAAAAGTCACGATCCTCTAATGCAGTCAAAATCATCCTACATGAATAAATAAGAGTTAAATCAATCTCACCATGTAAATTCGATAAAGGGCAGTAGTAGCTCATACATCATCACGTACCAAAGGATTGCTAGAAAAAGAAGAAAAATGAGAAAAAAGAGTTTGAATAGTCACAACTTTTTTTCCTAATGAAGCAAGTTGAATATCTTAGACACATCTATCAGATGCTTTCTATTTGTGTAACTGATAATGGGAAGGAAAGCAGAAGTTAAAACAAATAGAATATCTCATGTTCAATCAAATAGAACCAGCAAACATAAGAAGCCTAGAAAATATTCAAGCATCTTAAGAATTTAAGGCACAACCACTACAAAAGAATGAATCAATTTAGTGAAGGCATTATCATAGAATGTTTGACACTTACATATACATATTTACGAACTTGATAAAGATGTAATCTATTGCTCAAAGTAATTTTCCTTCAGTTGTTAAAGTGGTTCGCCTCCCTCAATGCCCGAACCAACAATAACCCATTTTTCCCTAAAACATCAACATCAATATCAATCTTAAATTTACCAAATCCCAAAACCCCACAATAATTAGGAAACAAAATCCAACCAAAACCCACTTTTAATTTGCTTCAAATCACTTTCAAAATCAACCAAGTTAGCCAGAATTGACAACTTTACAAACACTATAAAAAGTGAGACAAGCAGCAGCAGATGAACAGAGCCCAAATCTACATGTTGATGCTTCATAAAAAGCGCTGTGAGCTAGGCGAAAGAGGGTGGCGGCAATTGCAGAATCAAGTGGGATTGAATCGGGGAGGAAAAAGAGTAAAGAAAGAGAACCCGATTTAAGAGCTACCCAAAACCCACTTTATTCCCGTTAGTAGTTCATCTTCTTCATCAAGAGCCACCCAAAAATACAAAGCCAACCCGTTTTGTACCTCGGTGGGCGAAAATGACAACACGATCCACGAAAAAGAGGAAGAAGCGCAGCTAGGTGAGAGATTTTGAGTGCGAGAATGCCTACAATGAGGGGAGTGAAAGGGCAGTCCTAATTTCTAATCCTTTTGGTAGTGGCAGTGGTGGTACTATTAATTGGATATTTTGCTAATTAAGCTTGTGATTTATTTTTTATTTTAATTTCAGGTAATAACTTAATTTTTGTTGATTTCATGCACTTTAATCATAAAATGTGTTACACGCACCATGAATTATGAAAAAAATGGGTTTAAATGACACATAAAGTGCAAGTTTTGTGCTAAATTGAACGAAAAAGGTAATTTTGGGCCAAATTAAACTTTCGCGAAAAGTTTAAGGGCCAAATCAAACTTTATTCCAATTATATATGTTTAAGTAAATAAATCATGTTTAAATGAATACTTGTACCTATTTCATGTAAATTTCTTTACCCCCTTTTGTATAAAAATTATTTATTTTGAGATAAAACTAACTCGTGTTTGATGTAGGTCCCTTTGTGATTTCTACTCACTAAATAATTAGTGAGTTAATTAGTTCTTGA
>CATIWM010195550.1:0-14528 GCA_949671775.1 Mallotus repandus
TTTTTTCATTTTTAATGAACACAATAAACATATTCAAAACTTAAATTTTTTTAACATAGTTTTGTGAATAATTGGATTTTCTCTTTGAATATTCATGATAATCAAGGTGGGTCTATGACTTGGTGTATTTGGGTTACTCTATACAGACTTTTTTTTTTCCTACCATCTCATAAAATAAAATAAAATAAATGAAAAATCATTGAATGCATTGATTTTTAGCATTATTTGATGAAAATTCTTGTGAGCATAGGCAGAATTGACCCATTTTTGCGATTGCAATATAACTTAGAGTAAAAGGGTAAAAGGAAATGATGATGCACTGAGGTCTGCACTCTTCTATGGCTTCTTCTTTAATCCAGGGAACACCATCTTAATTTCAGGAATATATTGCAAAATCAATTCTCAAAGAGTATTTCAAATAAATAAAATTTATTATATTTTATTAAATTTATTTATAATTTATGTTTAATGTCCTTAATTTAAATAAAAATTTTCTAAAATTTATTTACAATTTCAACTTTTTTAAGTTTGTAAAATTGTTCTTTACAAAATCAAATTTTAATAAAATAGCCAGAATTTCATAATTATAACTTCACAATTTTTATAAAATTACATTTTTTTTATTTCTTAAAATATTTCTATCATAAAATATTAACTTAAAAGACCAATTTTTCAACGAGCAACATATAATTTTAAAATTTTAATTTTCTATTAAATATAATATAATAAATATAAAATTTATTTAAAATAAATTTTATAAAATATTAATTTACACCAAACATGTTATGTTAATAAAGATTCATTTACAATTAAGTTTTATTTAGAATTTATTTAAAAATAAAATAAATTAATTGAGCCAAATATTTTTTTTTTTTTTGCAAGTATATTTAGAAAAAGAAGTTTTCCGTAACTGACATTGAGTACAGAGCGATGAGAATCAACAAAATTATTTGATTTGATTATAGATAAAGGTGCGAAAGAGTGTTGCCAAAATGTCACATAAACCTTCAATCTTTTTTCAGACAGATGTGACCCTCATCTTTTTATAATTTAATTTTTTGGTCCTTCATCAAACAGTTGTTCACAATCCATCATTTTCTCTTCATTTGCACTTTTACGTGGATCCCACAAAAAAAATTTAAAAAAAAAAACTGAGAAATAAAACTACATCACTTTTCTTTTGTTTTTTTTTTTAAAAAAAACTATTCTACCTAACATAAGAGCTTTCACATAAATCTCATGAGTAATATTAGAAAGGGAAAAGGCCAAAAAAAAAAATCTTAATATTTTGCCCTAATTTTATATTTTTTTTTGAAGGTGCAAATATATTTTTATATTTTAAAAATCATATATTTAATCTCTTCTTATAAACGGTATTAATTCTCACTGTTAGTGGGTTTATTTTTACTGATTTACATAAAAAATTATTAAATTAAAGAATTTTTACTCCTAATATTTGTAATAAAGAGCAAATTTATCCCAAAAATAATTTAAAAAAAATATTATATAAATCCATTTCAAACTATTTCAAAAAATTAAGAATATTTAAAGAAACTAAACTCATTTCATCCTGTATAAAATTTTACTTTTTTTAATCACTCCTGAAATAATAAATAAATAAACAAATATTTATTTATTTATTCATCCATTTCATCCTAATTTGTTAAATCAAAAAATATTTATTAATTTTTATTTTGAGAGTCAATAAAAAAAGGATAAATTTATATAGTGGGACAAAATTTAAAAAAAATTATAAAAAATTAGATGTCAATTATTTTAATATTGTATTAGCATCACTAGATTTCATTTGTATACAAAATAAACGGTTGTTTAATATTTTTATTAAATAAAAATTTACATTTGTGAAAAATTTTTGTTTAAATACATTTAAATTTTTTTCAGGTTTAATTTGTTCCTTATTATAAATGTTAGGGACAAAAATGTACATTTATCTAATAATTTTTTTTGTGCATATCAATAATAGTGGATCCCACTAACGGTGAGAATTAACACCGTTTATAAGAGGATTTAAATATATATATTTTTGAAACGATAAAGATATATTTACACTTCGAAAAATATTAATGATAGATGTGATATTAGAGCACAACGTTAGAAATATATTTATATATTTTCCCTATTAAAAATCTTAAAAAATATAAGTGTAGGCGGCGAGGTCAATCGCGCGCCCAGGTGTTTAACAACCACGGTACTCTGCAAGCTCAGGGCCTGCTAGAAAATATAAAATGGGCTTGGGGCCCAAAATGGAGATGGAGTCGCCACCCGAAATGAAAGTCGGGACACACTATACAATAACTACATTCCAGAGGTTCCCAGAAGCAGTAATTTGAGATCGGGTTTAGAAACTGGGTATGGGCTTTTGAATGCCCACCCAACCTTGCCATTGGCTTCCGTTTATGTTTTGTATTTTATTATCTTTGATTATTTGATTATTTCCTTATTATTGTTGAATTGCAATCATTTTCAGTTATGCACTTTACCGAATTTGCACATTAGTCCTTTTTGCACACTTATTAATCCAGCACTTGATCAAGTAATAATAATGAAATATAATCATATATTCCAAATAAATGGGGGAAAGATTAATGATTACAACATTTTACTCAAAGTAAAAGGTGAATAAACCAAAAATCAACACTCTCAATAACTAATTAAGGAATTAAACATTACTCTCAATAACTAATTAAGGAATTAAACATTCCTTAATTGAAAATTATATTAAAATCCTACAAAACTGAAAGCAATAATCTTTCCACAAATACAAGATTAATCAAGAAAAATGAAAAGTCCAATTTGTTAGTTTCACATATAATAAGCATAAATACTTATGCGAATATAAATCAATACTCGATTAAACACCATATATATTGACTAATTGCATGCAATACAAGATATATGACAAGGAACATACATGAAATATGGCAAATTATACAAAATCAGTGTATTATATGAAAGAAGAATCATGCAAAACTCTAGCCAGGAGACGATCGCCTCTTTGAAGAGGCGTCGCCTCCTAACCAAAAGGTGACCTAGGACCGCCACATCATGAAGGGGTGACGCCTTCACTAAGAGGCGTCGCCTCTTCAACAGAACGCAGTAGACTACATATTTTTTAAAACTTAATTAATCTCCTAAATAAGTTTAAATAAGTAAATCTCTATGCAAATACACAAAATATACAATCTATACTCAATACTTCATGCAATCATACTCTCAAATGATCATAAACTCAATGACAAGTAATGAAAATCAAGAAATGAAACTTTAAGTAAAATGAAAAGCTTTAAAACTTAAAAATGGAACCTCTCACTGATTGAACAAGTTTGATGCAGCTAATTGAGCCCTCAGAGCTTGGTTTATTATTTTTAATGATTTTGAATGCAAGATCTTCTTCTTCCTTATTAGGGATTTGAATTCTTAGGCTGAAAACTCTTCTTCCTCCTCTCTTTTCTCCTCTTTTCTCTTTTTTTCTTTTCTTTTCTCTCAAAAACATTCTCCTCCCTTTTGTCTAAAAATGGCCAAAACCTCCTCCTTCAAAAACCAGCTCCAACCCTTTTTAACCCCCCAACACTTTTCCTTTTTTGTTTCCTCCAAAATCCAAGCCAAATATCCACATTTCATTTTTCGTCATTGTTTTTCTCATTTTTTTGCCTCCAAAGTCTTATTTTCACGTACAAATCTATAGATTAGAGATATGTGGGTCCACCCCATATGTAATGAGGCCAAAGTCTTCATAGAGGCATCACCTCTTTGCAAAGAGGCAATCGCCTCTTTGGCCCCGACAACTATTATGTTTGGGCCAGAGTGGGCTTTGGGCTTGGATTTGAAGCTTTAGGCCTTAGCTTAGTGGTTTGGGCTTTTGACTTCATTCTAGAGAAGATTTTAGGTCCCTCTTGTATTTAAAATTCAAACTATCTCATCATCGGGCTCTCGTTGTGGGCCGACCAAACTGAGGGTGTCCACAGTTTGCCCCCTTAGTTTTTCAAAAACTGAATTTCTGAAATTAATTTTTTTAAAAAGCAACATGCATGACAAAAGAAGTAAATAACCAAAACAACGTACCTAACCTCCGAGCTTCGCTTGCATTGTCAGCCTCGAGAATTCAAACCTGAGAGGGCAAAGTTTAAAATTTCTTGAAATGTGACCGTGATCCTCAAGTTTTCCTAGCCCAATCAACCACTCATTATAGTTTGAACGTGAACCTCGAGCCTTTCTGACACAAGATACCACTCAGTAAAAGAAATAATGAAAACGTGACTGTGATCCTCGGGTTTTCCTGGCCTAATCAACCACTCATTAATATTTGAGGCATGATTCTCGAGCCTTTCTGACACAAGAAATCACCCAGTAGAGAAATGATAGAAACGTGACTGTAATCCTTGGGTTTTCCTAGCCTGATCATCCACTCATTAATATTTAAGGCTTGATTCTCGAGCCTTTTTGACACGAGAAGTCACTCGGTAGAGACAGAAGGGAAACGTGACCGTGTTTCTTGGGTTAAGCTAGCCACTTATTAAAAGAAGATGCACTTCGGGGATATAACCCTACCAGACACTCCTTGTGATGCACACTTCAGGGATATAACCCGACCAGGCGCTCTTGAATAGAAGAATGCACTTCAAAGATACAACCCGAACAGACACTCTTTGGAAAAAAAGATGCACTTCGGGGATATAACCCAACCAGACACTCCTTATGACCCGCACTTCGGGGATATAACCCGACCAGATGCTCTTGAAGAGAAGAATGCACTTCGGGGATACAATCAGACCAAACACTCTTTGGAAAAGAAGATGCACTTCGGGGATTCAAACCCTACCAGACGCTCCTTAGAAAAGAAAATCTACTTCAGGGATTCAAACCCTACCAGTCACTCACAAATATGAATCCTGAGAATTTTATTCCCGATGAGTCACTCACAAACTTGAATATCAAGAATTTCATTCCCATAAGTCACTCATAAAAATTTATGCTGTCAGCCTCGAGGCGTCAAGCAAGGACAAACAACAGGTGTCATATGCCCTCAGGGGCGTCAGGCGAAGACAAACTATAAGCATCATATAGGCTTGGGGGCATGAGGCAGGAATAATCAATAAATGTTGTATAGCATCGGAGGCGTCACACAGGAATAAATAGCAAGTGCCATATAGCCTCGAGGGCTTCAGATGAAGACAAACAACAAATGTCATATAGCCTTAGGGGCATCAGGTGAAGACAAACTATAAGCACCATATAGCCTTGAAGGCATCAAACAAAGATAAATAACAAATGCCATATAGCCTCAAGGGCATCAGGCAAAGACAAACTACAAGCGCCATATAGCCTTATAGGCGTCAAGTAAGAACAAATAACAAGTGCCGTATAGCCTAGGGGCATCAAGCAAAGATAAAGTACAAGCACCATATAACCTCGGGGGCATCAGGCAAGAACAAACAATAAGTGTTGTATAGCCTCGGGGGCGTCAGGTGAAGATAAATAACAAATGCAATAAAGCCTCAGGGGTGTCAGGCAGGAACAAACAACAAGTGCCATATAGCCTCGGGAGCATCAGGCGAAGACAAATAACAAGTGTCATATAGCCTCGGGCAGGAAAAGATAAATAACAAGTGCCATATAGCCTCGGGGGCATCAGGCGAAGATAAACAACAAGTGCCATATAGCCTTGGGGGCGTCAGGCAGGAACAAACAACAAGTGTCATATAATCTCAAAGGGCGTTAGGCAGGAACAAACAACAAGTGCCATATAGCCTCTGGGGCGTCAGGTAGGAACAAACAACAAGTGCTATATAATCTCAGGGGCATTAGGCAGGAACCAACAACAAATGCTATATAGCCTCAAGGGCATCAGGTAGGTTCAAACAACAAATGCCATATAGCCTCATGGGCATCAGGTGAAGACAAACTATAAGTGCCATATAGCCTCGGAAGCGTCAAGCAAAGACAAATAAGAAATGCCATATAGCCTCAGGAGCGTCAGGCAAAGACAAACTACAAGCGCCATATAGCCTCAGAGGCGTCAGGCAAGAAAAAATAACAAGTGCCATATAGCCTCAGGGGCGTCAGACAGAACCAAATAACAAGTGCCATATAGCCTCGGGGGTGTCAGGCAGGAACAAACAACAAGTGTCATATAGCCTCAGGTGCATTAGATAAGAACAAACAATAAGTGCCATGTAGCCTCGGAGGCATCAGGCAGAATTAAACAACAAAAGCTATATAGCCATCGGGCGTTAGATAAGTCAATCAAAATAAGCCATATAGCCATCGGGGGTGTCAAGTAAAATTAAACATCACAAGCCATATAGCCGTCGGGGGCATCAGACGAGGATAAGCAAAATAAGCCATACAGCCTCTGGGGCATTGGGCATAATTAAACAATACCAAGACAATCAAAATGCACCATATAGCCTCTCCGGCATCAGGCAAAGACACTAGTGGCTGGTCTACATCATATACATTAAAGCTAGCTTATTCTTGAGAAGACACATTCACAAAGTTCACAGCTGATGTATGCTTAATCATGATCTTTGAAAACTTTCAAAACTGATTTATTAACACAATCTCATGTGCACTATTTATGAAAGACATGCATTATTCTAATGTTCACATGTATAAAATGTCAAAATAATTCCTTGTAAAAGATTAATATATGCATGGACTAAGGGAAATAAGAAATTTTGGATTATTTAGCCAAGTGCTTTTTCTGTTTAGAGTTAATCTTTGGAAACTGGCCCTCTTTATATCAAAGAATCCGAATTCAAAAATCTAGTCTCTCAAAGATTGTCATTAAGAACGACGTATCCAAATGGAACAAAAATTAAGACCCTCTCATGATCATATTGGGTTAATAACAATAAATGCCCCCAGCTTAGTTGCCCTCTAAAAAAAACTTTGTTGTCATAGGACAATAGTGCTTGACCCTTAGCATGCCCCCCAGTTTCTGTCTTAAAATTTACCCCTTGGTTGCGGAATTGATAGGCCCTCTCTTTCTTGCATCACAAAGCAGAATCTATGAGTTCTCGAATTGCTCTTCTCATAATGAAAGTACAACCAATTGTATTTTATATTCCCTTTTTTGCCTAAGTCGCTCCCTTTCTGGGAATTTTTGAACCTAGCTGGGTCTTTCATTTTTTCTCTTTTATTTTCCCTCTTTTTCCTTGGCCGCTCCCTTTTTAGGAGTTTTCAACTTAGCTGGGTGGTTGTAAATTCATAATGATGTTGGTCCACTATTTTGTCATGCTTGATGGTCATGTTACCACTTTAACTGTTGATCACTTTATGCTCTCTTGTTGCTGACTATCGGACGATGATATCACACTCATAATGTTGATTGCTGCAAAAACTTGTAAAAAGTCCATGTCTAACACTTCACGTGCTAACATATGTCGATCATGCCCATTTTAAATTATTATTCTTTCATTATAACCATGCACGCTACATTTTGCTTGTTATTGATTAACCCTTTGTGGGTTTTCTGACCAACTATTTTTTAGCTCACAATCGGTGGGAATTTTGGGATTGGGGTTTTGAGTTTGGCATTATGAGGACTTTTGAAAGGTTACACAGGATTGACTTTTCAAATATGGGGGCACAAAAGCTTTTCTTATTTTCCTTCATTTCACTTTATTTCTTCTTTCCTTTCTTCTCTTCTTTTTTCTTTCTTTCTTGGTGAATATGGTGAATTAATTTCAAGAGAAGCTGAGGTTGGAAGTGCCTGAAGGAAAATTGAAAGTTAACTCTAATATTTGGTCCTCTTGATATGGTTTTTTCTTTTTCCTTTTCTTTTAAATCTCTCTCTCATCCAAGCATAAGATAGCATGCACAATTATAATAAATTTATAATCATGTAAATCAGACAGTCAAAACATTTATTAGCACAAAGAAAAGTTATTGTGACAAAGTATTATCCAAAATCATTACGCTCACAACTGACAATGATTATTCATGAATGCTCTCATTCAAGTCAGTTTTAACTTGTACTCCAAATCGGCATAACTCTTTGAAGTCCCTTATGCCCATGTCCTTCAATTTGTTGGCCAGAGGTGGGATACATGCTTCTATGGCTATGATCAGCTGGTCTAATTCTGCAGGTTTGTGATTCATCTGAGCCAACTTTCCTGTCCACCTAGTCAAAAAGATTGTGAAGGGTTCATCTGATCCTTGTGTCGTATTTTATAACTCTTAGAGAGATACTTCAAATTATGAATTCAGCCCATACTATTTAATGAAAGCTGAACATAGTTCTTTCCAGTCTTGTTGAACATGCACATCCAGAGTGTAGTACCACTTAATAGTAGCTCCTTCAAAGGATAATAGAAACTGTTTGATGATCTAAGCTTTAAACAACCCAGTGGCCTTCATGTATGTGACATATTGGTGTAGATGCAAGTGAGGATCATCTGTGCCAGAGTATTTCTTCATGCTTGGGAATTGATCTTTCGAAGGAAATGGTTCTTCTTTCAAATCCAAGTCCACATCCAAGTTAGCAAAGTTAGGATTAAGCTCATGCTTTTTCATCGCAGTTTGCAACTGATCCACTTGCCTCTTCATATCTTTCATCCATTCTGACTCAATTTGATCTACCGGTGCCTTTAATTTTTCTTTGAATGGCTCGCCAACAATGGTTATGGTTTCAAAGTCTTCTTCATTAAAGGGCATTTTCCCTACCATCTCAACTACCATGTCTTTGACCATCTGTCGTATGTCATCCCCGATCTCTTTCTTGAAAGATTCAAAATCAAAATTAGAGGGTCCTAACATTCTGCTCCTTTGTAAAGTGATCTCAATTATTTGATTGAATCCTTGATATTGGCAGGCCAAATTCACCTTTAATCTACTTTCAAACAAGGAGAGGCTTATGGATAAGAAAGTGCGTTTGTTTCATTTTTTTCTTTTTTTAATTTTTTCATTTTTTCATTTTTTCATTTTTTCATTTTTTAAAGAGAAATCACAATGAATGTCATATATGCATGAAATGCATATCATTTATTTACAAGCACAAGCAAATTATATAGCCAAGCCTTCCAACCTTATTTCTCCCACACACGTATTCAATGGTGAGTTTCGTTCCCTAGGATTTTTGGACTGGGTTTTCATTTATCAACAGGGGATAACAAAACTAACATAAGCAAGACAACTCTCATAACAATACAAAAAAGTAGCAATTCCTTTGAATAAAACAAAAGTCCACCTTAATGGGCCATAGTAGGCATTAAAGGCCCGACTTGTCGTAGTCCATTTACAATGAGCTTAGGCTTCATTTCAAGGATTACTATATGTCATAAGACACATGCAATTTGGGAAAAATCCTGGAGAAGTTGATAAGTCATTACATGAGCTGAGTCAAGGGTAATAAGGTTCGGCTCCCACAGCTATATACATCCATTACGTCTCCCCACTCAAGGTTCCGTGCGACGTGGATAAGTACGTGTTATAAGCATCATAATCAAATACTTCACCACCAGGTTTGAATGAAATATAGGTAGCAAAGTAAACATTCCTTAATTGAAAATCATATTAAAATCCCACAAAAATGAAAGCAATAATCTTTCCACAGATATAAGATTAATCAAGAAAAAGGAAAAGTCCAATTTGCTAGTTTCATATATAATAAGAATAAATACTTATGCAAATATAAACCAATACTCGATTAAACACCATATATATTGACTAATTGCATGCAATACAAGATATATAACAAGGAACATACATGGACAAAATCAGCATACTATATGAAAGCAGAATCATGTAGAATTTTAGCCAGGAGGCGATCGCCTCTTTGAAGAGGCATCGCCTCCTAACCAAGAGGCAACCTAGGATCACCGCATCATGAAGGGGCGACGCCTCCACTAAGAGGCATCGCCTCTTCAATAGAACACAGCAGATCACATATTTCTTAAGCTTAAACAATCTCCTAAACAAGTTTAAATGAGCGAAGCTCTATGCAAATACACAAAATATACAATCTATACTTAATACTTCATGCAATCATACTCTCAGATGATCATAAACTCAATGAAAAGTAATGAAAATCAAGATTTAAGTAAAATGAAAAGCTTTAAAACTTGAAAATGGAAGCTCTCGCTAATTGAACACTTTTGATACACCTAATTGAGCCATCTGAGCTTGGTTTGTTGTTTTTGATGATCTTGAATGAAAGATCTCCTTCTTCCTTCTCAAGGATTTGAATTCTTAGGCTGAAAATTCTTCTTCCTCTTCTCTTTTCTCCTCTTTTCTCTTTTTTTCTTTTTTTTTTTCTCTCAAAAACGTTTTCCTCCCTTTTATCTAAAAATGGCGAAAACCTCCTCCTTCAAAAACCAGCTCCAACCCCCTTTTTAACCCCCCAACACTTTTCCTTTTTTATTTTCCCGAAAATTCAAGCCAAATATCCACCTTTCATTTTTCATCATTGCTTTTCTCTTTTTTCTCATTTTTTTGCCTCCAAAGTCTTATTTTCAAGCACAAATCTACAAATTAGAGATATGTGGGTCCATCCCATATGTAATGAGGCCAAAAAATGCATTTAATGCAAAGTAGATCGGTCATGAAGAGGTGTCGCCTCTTTGTAAAAAGGCAATCACTTCATTGATGAGGCAGTCGCCTCTTTAGCCCTTACAACTACTATGTTTGGGCCAGAGTGGGCTTTGAGCTTGGATTTGAAGCTTTGGGCCTTAGCTAGGTGTTTTGGACTCTCGACTTCATTCTAGAGAAGATTTCAGGTCCCTCTTACATTTAAAATTCAGACTATCTCATCATCGGGCTCTCGTTGCGAGCCGACCAAACCAAGAGTGTCCACAATAAGTAAATACAATGCAAGGTTAAAAGTTTTCACATCATGCCAATAATTATATCCCTTTGGAATATCAAAAAGGGCATCTACTGCTTTCTTTCCTCACCAAACGGGCTTCGTGAGTGTTCGGAATATTCAAGAAAACATCATCATTAATCATAAGGTAACTCATGCTCTCCGAACCAAATTCAAGGGTAGAAAAAGTTTCTTTGTTCTTAAATTGGATATGGCTAAAGCTTATGATAGAGTAAGTTGGGAAGCTCTTTAATAAATTTTGACCCAATTCGGCTTTAGAAGGGAATGGATTTTCTTACTTATGCAGTGTGTAAAATCTGTTCAATTTGCTATTTCTATTAATGGATCATTGACACCTCTTTTCAAACCTCACAAAGGGATCGGATCACCATAATTATTTATTTTGGTTGTAGAATATTTGTCGAGATTGATCATCAAAGAGCAACAGAGGGGCAATATAAAAGGGATAAAGATTACCAGACATTGCACTCCCCTTACTCACTCACAATTTGCTGATGATACAGTGCTCTTCGATGAGGCAACAGACTTAAAGATTCCTACTTTTAAGAACATTTTGAAGATGTATGAAAGAGCAACAGGGTAGAAAATCAACTTTCAAAAATCAGAATTAATGTTCAATTCTAGTGCGCCTACAAAAAAGAAGAAAGCTATCTATGATTTTTTTGAAATTCAAGAATCTAATTATGTCTAAAAATATTTAGGCTTGCCTTTGACTTGGGGTCAAACCTAAAAGAACCTCTTCAATTTTCTTCTCCAACGAACAGCCGATCGAATTCAGAACTAGAAGAGCAAGTTTCTCTCCCCAGCTGGAAGAGAAATCATAGTCAAAGCAGTCTTACAATCTCTCCCTTCGTTTGTTATGTCTGTTTTTAAAATTCCTATAGGATTAACGAAGCTCATTGATAGGTATATGAGACAATTCTGGTGGAGCCAAGATATTAATGTGAAGAAGATGCATTGGATGAGATGGGAGGCGTTAACAGAGATTAAGAACTGAGGGGGCTTGGGCTTCCAGGAAATGGAAGTCTTCAATGATGTTATGTTGGCAAAAATGGGATGGAAAATTTTATAAAATCCGAATATACTATGCGCAAAGATTTTAAAGGGGATTTACTTTCCTGCAAGTTCCTTCATTGATACGAAACTGGGGAATAAGACCTCATGGGTCTTGTCAAGTTTGTTAAAAGGTAGAGAAGTGCTCGGAAGTGGGTGTAGATGGCATGTGAGATCAGGTTCTAACATACAAATTTGGACAGAACCATGGATTCTTTCCATGCCAAATTTCAAAACCACCTCCACTAATCCAACTGATATGGAAGTTTTTATGGGCAAGGACCTTCTATCAGACCAATCGAATGAATGGAATTCTTAATTACTAGATCAACTTTTTTCGAACCAAGAGATAAAAGCCATTAAAAAGATTCCTGTGGGAGCAGAAATGGGATCTGATAAACTAATTTGGCACCATGATAAGAGGAGGCCATATTCTGTGAGATCCGGCTACAAAACTTTGAAACAAGCAACAAGAAGTGCAAACTTATCACCCTCTACTGATAGTAATGTTGCTACCAACAATGAAGTCTGGAACTCCATTTGGAAGCTCCAAGTTCCTCCGAAGGTAAAAATGTTTCTCTGGAAATGTTCTTGGAATGCAATAGCTACAAATGCAGCTTTAAACCTTAGAGGATGCAAAGTTGAAAACAAGTGCAGTCGTTGCGGTATGATGCCTGAAACCTTAGAGCATGTTTTATTCCTATGTGACCATTCAAAACACATCTGGCATGCTTCGCAACTAGGGTACATCCCATGCAACTAGGGTACATCCCATGCAACTATGGTTTTCAATCATTCAATCATTGGTGGCTTGCTACTTCCAATTTTTTTGATGAGCAAAATAATTTTGAATTGTTAGGATTTGTCACGGGCACCTATTGGAATGTCTAGAAATTTAGAAATCTCAAGCAATTTAATGGTGATCTAGAGGATCCAAGAGGTACTGTGGAAAAAATTTACTACTAGTGGAAAATGGTTTGAAATACTATTAATGAAACCAGAACTCAAAGTAATGGCATTTCTTTGTCTGACCACAGCACTTCTACTCATCTTCACAGAAATGAATGGACAGCCCCTCCTGAAGGAGTTTGGAAAATAAATTGCGATGCCTCATTCACAAAAAATCAGAAAATTTGTAAGATTGCTTTTATATGCAGGGATAGCAGAGGCTCTATAATCTTCTTGAATACCCGGAGCTTCACCAGTTATTCCCCTCTATAAGCGGAGATGCTTGCTATCAAGGAATCTCTGAAATATGCAAGCCGATTTAACAATAGACAATTTATTATTGAGTCAGACTGTTTGACAGCAGTTAACCTCTGCTTGTTGGTAAATTAAGGGATCGAAAATTAACAAAGTTCCTAAACTAGCTATAGAAAAAGTAGCTAAATTTAAATTAATGAAAAATATCAAAATATAAATGAGGAAAAAAATATTGAAAAGAATTTAAATGGAGATTTATAAACTATTGAAAAACTTCATTGAAAGAAACTTTAGTTTGAACATATAAAAACATAAATAATAAATGGAAATAAAAATTTTAAGGGAAAGTATGAAAAACTATCTTGTGGTTTTACGGTTTTAAACTTTTAAGTACATAGTTTTTTTTGTGGCACTTTTAAATACGTATTTTAGTCGTTACACACTTTTCAATATATGCTTTTAACACTGTTAACTTCGTCCTATGTAGCGCTGATGTGGACATTATAGCGATGACATAGATATGACGTGAACATTATGTGGCGTTGACACATAGCCACCACGTAACCGTACTTAAAAGTGTCATAAAAAAAATTATATACTTAAAAGTCTAAAACCGTAAAACCACATGATGATTTTTTATATTTTTCCCAAAATTCTGATTGAAAGCTAAATTTATTTATGATTGTTGTTGATTGAAGTTCTCTCAAGTTGTCTTATGTTGGATTATTCACCTCTCTTGTTGTGTAGGAAACACATTCCCTTTATCTTCAGCTTGTTAACAGCTCCTTAGTCCATTAACACACGTCTCTCACTAAAGACTCCACCTTACTTCCACACTTCCATTTCTTAACGTTCAAAATCTACAACTAACCACTTCGTTCTTGCAATAACTAATTAAGTAATTAACTACACATATAATTGGGTCTTGGATTTGCGTATATAGGTGAACTTAGCTAAAATTTATTTTATTTTAGATCCAAACAAACAAAAAGTAATTCACAGAAAAAGGTAAAAAAGGAATTAAAGGAATCCAAGAAATGAATGTGGAATCAAAAGAATTCTTGTTATTTTAAAGAAGAGAAGAACTAGATGTAGATGGAAGTGGAACTAGATGCAGATGGCATCATATAAAAAATAAGGCATACATAATCTATTTTAATGGTTAAAAGTGTGCATTGACAATGACGATAAACAATTGCCGGCCTCATAATCATGGATTCATGATGGGTTGTTTGCTAGATAAGACCGATATTTTTGTGGTCATGCCACTACCATCTGTCCTGACAACGGCAGTCGTCAATGCCTTCACTTTAGCAGCAGCAGCCATTGCCATAACCACCATTCTCATCATCCTTTTCTCTATGTTCCACTGCTAAAGTTTGTGACTATATATATTGCAAACATGCAAATGTTTAGTAAAAAAAAT
>CATIWM010195570.1:0-32837 GCA_949671775.1 Mallotus repandus
ATCTTTGAGGTCAGCATTGATCCCAGTCGTGACTACCTTGATCCTAGTCAGGATCACACTGGTTCCGGTCGGGACATTAGCCTAGGATATGTTCTAGAAGATTTCTTCAATTTGGTGCAATTTTGGTCTCGGTCGGGATCATGACTTTTAGTCATTTAAGATGATCGAATCAGCCTTAGCTTAAATCAATTCGGAAAGCTTATGATGTCTAATTTAAATGTTAAGAAGACAACTTTCTCATTATAAAAGTCTAAGACTTTCAAAATCTTCTTGGAATCCCGAAGGTCGATTTAGCGCAAAAGCACGCTTAACTTCATTTTAATTTTTATTATAGTCCTAGCTTATACACACTTAAAAAAACATATTAAATGCTCAAAATCAAGTTTGTTAAGATCAAAATCAAGATTGATTATTGCTAAGGTCAACAAAGATTGATCATGATCTTAATCATGTAAAGGGTCAACATCTTTATTAATGAAATCTCCAATTGTTGTTCAATAAAAATAAGAAGAAAAATTTATTTTTAGAGATAAATATAAATATTATCTCTAAAAGTAATACTATTCTCTCTATATAGAATATTACTTATAAAGGTAACGACACTAAACATGTCATCTCTATAATTTATAAAGACGAAAAATGAAAGATGGTTTAACTAGTGGTTTTGAAATGTGGTTTTGGCCATTTCACCTCATCTCTTCTTCTTTGTCTTATATTTTGTTCATAAATAAGTTATATATAATGGAAATATATTATTTTTGTTGCTAGTGCCTCCATCTAGTGAGGTTGTAATGGGTTTTTGCTTTTAAAGTGCTATATTTGATTTTTTTTAGATCAAAGTTGAGGCACTATCAAGTTAATAATGATTTTAGATCTTGACGGATGCTCTCTACTCCAAGTTATGGAGTTATTCTAGTCTTCCATTAGAAGAAGTAAATTGTTATTGCAGGGATCCAAATTTTAGTATCTTTGCTCCTTGGTGAAGATTGCTCCTGCCAATGAAGCACTAAAGAATGGTTATGGGTACATCTGATCTAACGATTAATAGAGATACAAGTTTGTATGGCCAAATACTCATTTTCACCCCTGAACTTTACCCTTTTAATCTATTGCACCCTCAACTTTCAAATTCGCTTATTGCACATCTTAATTTCTATTTTGTGCCCATATCACCCATAATTCAGAGTATTAGAGTGCATATACAGAACATGCGCTGATGTGTCAAATATCATACCAACATAGACATATTTCAATAGGCCGAATGCTCTTTTTCACCCCTAAATTTTACCATTTTGGTCTATTGCACCCTACAACTTTCAAAAATTACCTACTGCACATCTCAACTTCTATTTTGTGCCCATATCATCCTTGGTGCTACAGTGACAGATGTGCCTGAATTTGTTTGATTTCAATCGCTTATCCACGCTAGCAATGCATGTGTTTAATAGAAAATTAAAATATTAAATCATGAGTGATATAAGCATAAAATAAATTTTAAAATGTACAATAGGTAAATTTGAAAGTTGAGGGATGCAATAGACCAAAAAATAAAAGTTCAGAAGTAAAAATGAGCATTCGGCCAAGTTTATATTGTTATATCTATAGTTGATAGATTTGATTTTGTGCTTAGTGAAACACTATAATCTCGATAATTTTTATGTTCAATGAAATGGATATTTCATCCTCGACAAAAAAAAATGACAAAAACAAAGCTAATATAATATTATCTCCATAATTTATAGAGACGATTTTTAGAACATATAGAGACAATAATTGTGGCCACAACAAAAAATTTTTGTAGCTTTAATTAATAATGTGCTAAAGTGAGACAAATGTTCAAAATATTGAACATGAAAGGAGTACGTACGGTGTACGTATTTGTTATGAATAAGAGTAACTAATACACATAGCCTTAAAGTTTGAGAGACAGGAGACAAGTTTGTGGAACAAGAGACAAAAGAAAAAACAAAAACAAAAACAAAAAACTAGTAAAAGTAAATAAGCAACAAACAAGCACATCTAATAAGTAACTGTGACAATGACGAAGTTTGGCAATAAATGCCAATGCTTCCCAACCTGCCTACTTGCGTCTCTATTTATTTAATTTTTCTTGTCCTTCTCAGTTTTAATTCTTCTTCAGTAAAAATTTCCCCACAAAATGATGCCGATATATGTTACATACATACGTGTACTAATCGAGCATGGTAAACTAAAATTTTGACGTTTCTTTAACATCAATGAATATTTTCATTCCATAACCAAAAAAAAGGATAATACGTGGATGGTCCATGAATATACACATTTAAGTAATATCAGTTTAAATTTTATAAAAAAATACATCATAGACGGTCCCTTTCTTTTTTACAATAAAAATTCTAATTTTATTAATATAGTAACTCATATAGCTTCTTAGTAATGTTAGTCTATAACTGTGAATAAGCAGTAAAATACTCAGATACAAACTTTTCTGTACTATTTTTCTCATCAATTAGTCTGAGAAGGCTGTGAATGTGGGAGACCCAAGCACTTAATCAAAAAAATTTGAGCCTGAAATTTTCAATACACTAGCAATGGGTATCGTTTTTTGAAACGTGAAGGAGCAAATTGAACTAAATACCATGGATTCTTTCATATCTATCACCAGTGTAGAAATCTTTGCCTTTGATTACATAAATCAAACACAAAAGACACTATAAATAAAAGGATGAAAAAAACCATCTACTTTTTTTTTTAGGAAAAATAGAAATATCATCGACGGAAATCAGAAATAAAAGCATTACAAATAGAAGGAGGAGGAATAGCTTCCCACTCCCTGAAGTCAGACTCAGAACCATCTACTTAACATATATAAACTTTAAACCATAATTATCGCTACCTAAATTTTTGACTTGCTACTTACTAGCTACTAGAGATGATACAATAAAATTATTATTATAACACTAAAGAGCTCATATATGATTTAAAAAAAAAACAGCTCATATATTTAGGGTTTAGGGGCATCTGATTAAATATAATTTAATTCAAATAATACTATAAAAATAATAAATAATTTTAATAATTAATTTAATATAACACTATATATATATATAAGGATTTTTGGTTAAAGTAAAAACCGTTCTTAGCTCTATTGCTAGTGATTATATATTACATATTATATATTTATAATAAATTAATAATGGCTGTAGGCAGGTCATTCCATGGTGTACGAAATGAAAGGTCGCATTTCTTGCTTCAAATGACTTTGAAATAAGGCCATATCATATCAGTGAATGTATCTGCTGCTTCGTGTTGGTAGCAATAATCACTGGCCGGCCTGGTATATGCATACATATGGTCGCTATGTATTTAATATACATCTCGCCTATCTTTTATTAAACATATATATATATATATATATATATATATATGAATTGTACAACAGTAAACAGTTTTTTCCTTTTAAATCGATGACGATAAAAATCAAACGTTACATCTCAAAATATCTTTAAAAAGAAGTTATAAATACACGTAATATTAACTAGCCGACCAATGTCAAGCAATAAATAGTTTTAAGGTTCTATAAAAGAAATCTTATATATATATATAGTGCAGGTTCATAATTATAGAAGTTAACTATAAACACCAAAATATTCGATTATTGAGCTATTAATCTTGAGATATAGACATATAGTAAGAAAGTCCCATGACTAATTTAGCTAGACCTGGTTCCTGTTGTTCTGATATATGATGTACTAAAGATAGTCATGGGAACCAGGTTCCACGGCAGCATTTCCATTTTAATTGGTGAGAAAGTAGATAATTAATCATCATTTCTCTTTAAGTATATTTTGAAATATATAGTTCAAATTTTATAAAATTTATTTTTATTTAATTTAAAAGAGAAAAATTACCTCTACTATATAATTCATCAATACCTAAATAATATAGTATTTTCATTAGTCATGGGAACCTAATTCACATGGCAGCATTTTTCATTTTAATTGGCAAGAGAGTAGTTAAATGATCATTTCCTTTTAAGGGTATATTGAGATATATGGTTTCAATTTTATTGTTATCAATCTCTTTAAGTATATTTTGAAATATATATTTCAAATTTTATAAAATTTATTTTTATTTAATTTAAAAGAGAAAAATCACCCTTACTTTGCAATCCATCAATACCTAAATAATATAATCTTTCCATTAGTCATGGAACTAATTCACATGGCAGCATTTCCATTTTAATTGGCAAGAGAGTAGCTAAATGACTATTTCTTTTAAGGGTATATTAAGATATATGATTCTAATTTTACTGTTATCAATTTATAAAATCCACTTTTACATAATTTAAAAGAAATCACTTTTACTGCGCAGTTGATCATATAATCTCTATTTATAAAAACAGGATAGAAGAAAAATAATAATAATCATGTTAGGTCTGAGGTGGCCAGTACATGTACGAAATAGGACTAATTTTGTTTGTCATATAGTCAATGCAATCACATGATATATTTATATATATAAAAGAAAAGATGTACAATAAGAGAAAACCAGGCATGATACATAGATATCAATATTTGTAATAATAAAGACAGGTGAGGCTGTGGAGAAAAAAAGGGCAGAGGCTACTAGGGGAGGGGTCTCCTCATAAGAAACAGACTCCCCTATAAAAACATCCATTTTTTTTATCTTCTTTCCCTATCAAGTATTGGACTCTGTAAACACCTGCATTCTATTGCTTCACCGCTCTTTTTCTCTCTGAAATGTATTGAGCTGTTATAGCTAACCATCCCATGAATTATAATCACAAAAGGACTAGAGCAACAAATGGCCCTAAAGACATTTTTGGGACCATTTAAGATTATATTTCAAGATTTACACGCTACATTTATAGCCATATATGCATACTACACATACAACACATCGTCATCAGTTTGGACCAACAGTAATTTTCATGGTACAAAACTATTCACTCTTTAATTTGAATGCTTGTAGTCCGCTTTGCTGTGGTTACCACTTACCATGTTACATATTGTAAAAGTTTTTTTTTTCTAAAGAAATTCAAGTTAAATTTACGATAATGTTACCATGTAATATATTGTAAATAATAATAACTGAACAAAGAAATAACGTGGAAATACTCGAAAGCTAATAACTGCTACTCGTAACTTTTTGTTGGTGTAAACTAATAATGTGGTACCATAAAAAAAAAAATATAAGTGAACTATCCTATTCAAGCGAGAATTCAATAACCAAAATTCAATTTAATGGCAATTCCACATGATAAGATGTTTGAAAACATGGGATGGTAAAAATTGTACTCTATATGGCTAGCTCGTGTGCAAGTTAGCAAGATGTGATTAATTAGCACATTATGCATACTTTTCCAATGCTGTGTTGCACGAACTTTGTTTTTGGCAATGATACAACCTGTCCACAACAAGCAACAATGTAATTATAGTTTTTGACTAAGAAAATCAAAGATGTTTGAAGAAATTTATATGAGTGTGTTTTTTTTTTTAATTTTTACTTTATGTGATAAAAAAAGATAGAAATGAGAAGTACCTATCCCTACTTTGCAATCTTTTTCTTCATGAATTGCTATCTTTTTGACCATCAATCCATCAATTGTGGACCTTTTTTTTTTTTTTTTTTTTGCCAATTTTTGGTTCGTTGAAGTGTTTCCCTTTGTATTTTATGTATTTAATCATATGATTATCCCTTCTTTTATTGTCCAATCAAAGGTTGTTTTTTTCTCCCAATATTTTGGCCTTTTATTTTGAAAGGTACTGATTTCGGTGATTACAATCTGTAGGGCATTTACCGTCAAAAGATAAAAGCATCTCACAATCTTAATTAGATAGCTGTATTGATGGTTTCTGGTCGGTATTTTATTTAATTATTTTAAGCTATAAAAATAAAAAAAAAATCAATTAAATAATTTTGATAAAACTAAAATTATAACTTTTTTTACGCACATTAAAGGATAATACCAATTTATTTAAATATTTTTAAATTTTAGCATATATATATATAATTTATTTGCAATTATTGCAGGACTGGAAGGATAATTAAGATTTATCAATTAGGAGTGAAACTAAGTGGAGCACAGCCCCCGAACATTTTCTAATGCTAAAAAAGTCGCTCTATGTTTTAAGATATTTTGAGGGAAAAAAAACAGTATTTGCCTTCTGAAATTAATGATATTTTTATATCTACTTCCACTAAAGATCCATTATAATTTTAGTTTAATTATAATTTGCCGCCCCAAATAATTATTTTTAGTTGCTCTCCTATTTTCAATAATGAGATATACCATATTTTAAAATTAAAATATCATCTAAACGAAAATAAATTTTTACTATATGATTCCAACAATTTTTAGTAAAATTACTTACTTTAAACTATAAAACATAATTATATCTTTTATAAATTTTTTATATAATTAATTATCACTTTATCAATAATATTAATAAATGAATAAATGACATCTCTTTATTTTTAATTATATTTAAAATAATTTCTTTTAATGATAAATAATATTTTTGTTTGCAACCTAATAGTTTAAATGATGAATATTATAAGATGAGGTTATAAATTTGTTTCTCCTTTCCCCGTAACCTCTCAGTTAAAAAAATTACATACGGTAAAACTCATCAAATTAAAGTTAATGGGTATGCATTATTAGCAGTATTTTTATAATAACATTATTTAGGTATTAAAGTCTACAAATTTGCACAACTTGGAGAAATTGCAAGATTAATTTCTCTTCAAGGAAACAAAAAAGGAAGAATTTAATGGATTTAATTTAGAGGTTTTCCGGCATGAAATCCTGAAATCCTGGTTGTCGCATATCAAAGTTGATAAAATCCAAAATTAGTCAAAAATTGCAAATATAATTATTCTCACACATGCAATGCAAGAAAGCAGCGTCCACACGTAGGGAGATATATATATATATATCACTTATCACCACCACCATCATCACCATTATCCCCACAATTTGATGATTTTTTAGTGTCCACACAAAGACATGGAATCCCTTTTACGTGCAATTTCTCCTTCTCTTTAGTTCACATCATGTAGTGGAATATTAGAAAAAAAGCTGTGGAAATTTTTAACCATAACGACTTTACAATATTATAGCAGACAAAGTCCTAACTAATCATGACTATTAAAATCCTAAAATATTAACTCAAAAACTAAAGTACTCACACACATATATACTTATTTATGTTCATGCTCAAAGAATAATAAATGGATCTCCCCCACCACCTTTTTTGATTGAAAGTGGGTATATCTGTTGCCTTTAAAGAAAGCTTATAGATAAAAAAAAAAGGGGGCATTGTGATGATGGTGTAAGGCAAGACTGCGAGTGATTTGAGAAGATTTTTGTGGTCAATGCGCCACCCTTTTGCATTATTGGGGAAGCATTGAGCTGGTTATGTACTTAGCAATTAGCATAAAACCTCAAACAAAGAAAAAAAGTGGAAGCATCAACACAATAAAGAAGAAAACTCGGGCGAATAATTAATCAATAAAAGGGCCACTTGCTTCTATATTGACAACATCACTTCATAGATATTAATCATTAGATACCCATCTGACTTGATGATATAATATTTATAAAGATAATATAGGCACCTTCCCTCCATTTTGCAAAAATCTTTGATTCTAATATGAAAGCCAAAAGGTTCATATTTTTGACAAAAGTTTCTTACAGACAGATAATTTGGCCCCCACCTTTGTCTTTCTTTCATTAATTCCCTCATTTTCCTCCACTAATACCCTAAAAAAGATGACATAAAAACAAGAATCCTACCTTCTTCCTGCCTTTTTACCCTCAAAACAGGTCTTTGTTTACTCCCCCTTTTCTTTTTTTTTTTTTTTTTTGGTTCCATGCAAAAAAACTTCACCTGTTTCGACAGAAACTTGAGGGTTTTTAGGTATCATTCCATGCTGCAAAAACTGGCAAGTGAGCCATTGATATTGCAGCTGCTGGCCTTAACTGGGTTGTTGATTGAAACCATGGTGCAACACCAACACCACTTGTTGGGCTAATGAACTTTGATGCCAATGGAGGCTTAGCAAACATCATTGTAGTGCCAGTTTTATCAGGGCTAGCTTCTCTTGAGCTGCTCAAACTGGTCACAAGTGATGACGGGTTCGAAGAGTGAGTTCCTAGCCTAATGCCTGATTCATCCACCACTGGCTGGCTGGAGTTCAGTGAATCAATACCAATAAGATCTTGCATTGCCAATGAATAAGACGAACTTCGATAATTTCCTGCATTCATCGACTTCTGATCAAGAGAATCAACACAGGCATTAGTTTGTTGCTGCGGCGAGGGGTATAAAACCACTTTCCAATCTGTGGCATTGCCGTTGCTATTTTCAATCTGTACGGATTCAGCACTATTCTGTGCTGATGGATTATACTCAATTGCCCCATTACTCATCCCGGTATTATCTTTGTTTCGCCTAGCTAACTCTCCTGCTAGCAGGTTCTTGCTTGCCATGATCCTCTCAACATCATATCTTGTTATGTCAAAGTTAGTCACAGCATTAACACCACGAAACTTGATCGCAGCAATATCATATGCTTCAGCTGCTTCTTCTTGAGTGCCTGGAATTTGATTTAACGAAACATTTAAGCAAAAGCTATATGTATGGCATTCCATGATTTAGCATAAAAGACTATAGTTTCACATAAAAAGACGATTTAGCCTTTAATCAAGGAATAATTTTAGCAAGGAATATAATTTTTTTAATAGACTGAGGAACACAGCCTTAAAAAAGTTGAACTGTTACTGAAAATCAGAAGCATGTATCGTGCAGTAACAAAGTAGCCATCATCAGCCTTATAAAAGCATCACTAGTCTTTAGTGGAGACACGCCAAGCAGAGGTGTCATAAAAATAAGCCCTTTTCTTTATGCACAGCGACAGCCCAACATAATTTTGAACTTGAGATGAGAATGATTCAAAAGAATATAGCCAATAAAAGAAAAAAAAAATGTATAGAATTTAAGACTCATGAACTTACTGAAAGTCCCAAGATAAAGGTCCTTGTTTCCTGCAACTCTGCCTATCCTTGCTTGCCACCTTCCATGTTGGTGATGCCTGCAAATTTTGTGTAAATAAGTTAATTTTCTGTTACATTTAAGGTACATGGTTTTGAATAATAACAGTAAGAACCTTGTTACTCCTCTGTACATTGAGGCCCCCCTAGAGAACCCACTACTTTTCCTGCAGAACAAAAAATTACCAATCTGCAATCACATTCATAAAAAATAAGGACCACAGGCAACATTTTAGGGAATTAAAGTCATAACCTTACCTCCGTAAATGTGCAACGTATTCCTGTCGGCTCATGTTCTTCATCTCTTCAAGCTCCTCCTGGTAGTTTTCCAACTGAAACGTAAACAAAAGAATGACATTTTTTAGCACACATCGTAAATTCTCAGGATAAATAAAGCCAAAGACTAGATTTTTACAGGAAAATTTATGTGGGTGGAAGGACCCCAGTACTTAAGGGCAGCAAGATCGTAGGCTCTTGCAGCTTTCTCCTCCATATCATATCCACCTGTTATAGTCCAATGATGATAAACAAAGATTAGCATCAAAACAAGGGTGAATTACCAACTTTTTTGTTCATAAATGTTCAAAGAAAGAAAACTTACCCAGATAAACTGAAAAATATATTGATCATTTGATGTGAATGGCGTCCAAAAGAAACATGAACATGACAAGTGAAGGATTAAATAGCATAAGTCAGGCCAGATAGGACAGATGGACCAAGAATTGCAGTCAAAAAAGCAATACTTTCAAACAAAATACTGTAAAAAATTAATGTATTAAATTCTTTTGCTTGACCAAACCAACCTTGCCTTCCTTTCCTGGTCTGACCCTCCTTCTTGCAACTATTGTCCCAGAGATGGGCTTCATATCTACCTGTCCACCTATGTCTGGTGGAAAGGTAAATTAAGAAGAAGATTGAGAAGCCGGCGAAACAGTAGTAGAAAGAAGTAACAAGAATAACTGAACAGAATTAAAAAAAAAAAAAAAAAAAAAAACTATTAGGTTAAAGAAACAGTGAGAATATACTAACCTTGTTACACCTCTGTACTGTGAAGTTCTTTGGCCGAATGTATCAATAGACTTCCTATGAACAGGCTGCTTTTGACCCGCTTTTGCAGGCCCTCTTTTCCTGGTTTCCATAGCCATAGATTCTGTACCGGTAGGTGAGATCTGCCTCGCAGCTGTAACACAACTAGACTGAGAACCAGGGCTCATTGACAAGCTAAGGGACTGTAAATCACCACAACCTATAGCCCCAACAGTCCCAGAGGCTGGAGGTACTCCATCATCAACCATGCCGCTAGTAAACTGTTGCTCTAGTGCATTATGAGTGGTGGAGTACTGTCTAGCAACCCAGTTTTTTAAGCAAGGAATCCCATCATCATCACTCATTTGAGGGATCTGAGAATCACAATCAGAAATTTGGGTATCTTTGCTTGTTGAATTTTCTAATGGGGTTTGGTACATTCCATGGCACGACATTCCAGTAGAATAATATGGTTGGTTATGAACTGAGAAATGTTGGTCGTGGTGTTGCTGCCGGTAAGGTTCATGAAGTTCAAGAGAATGTTGCCGGTTGGTGTCATGCTCTGTGCTTTGGTGATGATAATACATGCTGTCGAGACTTAACGCCATTGTTTCTCTTTCTTGACTACCATACTGATTTGTTTCCATTGTTGCGCCACCCAAAAAATCCTCAAGTTTTGGTGATGTACTCGGCACCATTCCTTGAGCAAATGACAAAAAAACCAAGAAAGATTCAGACCTATTTTACATAAAAGAAAAATACACACTGTAAAAAGATGACATAAAAGCAGGAGAAGAAGCAAAATACCTTCAGATTGTGATCTAGTAAGAGCTTCCATGATACAAAGAGAGCCATCAGACTTGAGTGGCATAACAGACAAAGGAGAATGAAAGCCAACATTTTCACCAACACCATAACAGATTCCAGTTGGGGCACTGAAGTGAGAAGCGGACAAATAGAAGCTAGTTGGGACAGCGGAGGAAGAAGGAACCTGCGATTCATGATGATAGGGGTGATGATGATGTTGGGGGTCAGAAGAAGATGCGTTAACCTCCAATTTCATGTGGGGTGAGAGAGAGAACCCCAACCAGTTGTTACTATTATTATTATTATTATTGCTGCCATTGCTACTATCATTCAAAGATTTCATTTTTCTTCTTGATATCTGATCTCTCTCTTCCTTTTCTTCAACTTCCTCTTCACTTGCAGCAAGACAACTCAATCATTGGCAAAGAGATAAACTAATCATACCAGCAAAAAAAATAAAAAAAGAAGAAAACTTCTATTTTGCTTCAGCTCTATACGAAAGCTTCGTTCTTTTTTTCTTGTTTCTATGTTTTTCTTCTTCTTTTTTTTCTCTCTGACCAAAGAAAACTCTTCACTCAATGCAACAACAACAACCCATAAAATTCCCCTATCTTTCTCTTTCTCTCTAAAGAGAACAAAACTGGTCTCTTTAAACTAAACAAAAGGAATGAATTCTAGCAAGCAATGCTGGGGAGCACCCCTGCATTCCATAGGGATCTGTGTATGTGAGAAAGACC
This sequence comes from Mallotus repandus, assembly GCA_949671775.1. Lineage (NCBI taxonomy): Eukaryota > Viridiplantae > Streptophyta > Magnoliopsida > Malpighiales > Euphorbiaceae > Mallotus > Mallotus repandus. The sequence continues at coordinate 11,629 of CATIWM010195570.1, forward strand.
ACGTCTTTAGCTTTTTTTTTTTTTTTTTTTTTTACTCTCTCTCCTTTTTCTTTTCTAAAAAATAAAAACAAATTTAAACACCAACAACAACGGCAGCAGCACCCTCTTAAACCCTACCAAAAACCCAGATCCAATATAACCCTAAAACCTCGAGTATTATATACTATATATTCCCTCTTTCTTCGACCTCATTTACCAAGAGAAAAGAACCCAAGAAGAAGACATTATTATCATCATCAAGACTTGAGTTTTTTTTTTTTTTTTTAATTGACTCTACCACTCCTATTACACCACTATCCTCAATGACATAAGTATAAATCTAGTGGGTATGGAAATAGCCAATAGGGGGAAGGAGTGTTCAGTAACCAAAACTAGTTATAGCTTTTATTTTTACAGTCCCACAGGGGCCTTAAGATAGATTGGACGCGCAAGACATCTGCCCATCCAGTCACTTCATACAGTACACTGTTGCTGCTGCTGCTGCTGCCTCTCTGCTATCCAATTTAAATCTCTTGTTTTTCTTTTCAACTTAAATACTGCTCCATTTTGGTTCACAGCTTTTTTTGTTTTGGTTTTTTTTTTTTTTTTCTTTTGTGTTTTGGTTAACAGCTTTCAATTCAAAAAAACACTCTAATATGATCCACCAATGGGACAAAAATCCTTGTAGAGGCACGCTGTGACCATATATATTGGTCACAGCCCCATCACCTACCGTTGATCTAAATAGAAAGAAAGTGCTTTATTCATATGGGGTCATTTGATGTGACCTCTTTCTGGCAATTCGCTTCGTTCATCTGACAGGTTGACATTGGCTGTGATTTTCATATGTATTGTTATAGCGGTAACCCGATAATATTGAATAATCAATATATTTGAGACCTTTTTCCTTAACAAAAAAATTATCGGCAGTGGTGTTAAAATTTGTTTTCAAAACTCCAAAATTATGAGTGTAAAAATTACCTGATGAAAATTTTTATAGTTATTATAGTATTACTCGATTCAAATTAAATTAAATAAAATTTAATAAATTTTAAATATTAACATCTTTAAGATATATATATATATATATATATTAAAAAAGCAATTAAGCAGTTCTTTCAATAAAAACTTTATCGATTCAATTGAATTGAGCTTAGTGTATTACTGATACCGATGATTTAGAAAAAAATTGAATAATAATTTATTTTAAAATGTAGATTTAAATTTTTTCATATTTAATTTATTAAAAAACTATTTTTTTAAGTAGCATACTGATATGGCATTTCATTAAAATAAAATAAAATGTTGATAGATTTTATTGAAACCAACATTTAAAAAAAACTATTAAGTTCAATTTCTTTAAAAAAAAACAATATTTTCGATAAAAAAAATTCTTGAAATGGTGTAACCTTGCCTTAACTTGCTGAGTATAAAATAAAAATATCAGTCAAAGCAAAACAAAAAATGAAAGTGAGACGTTATAATATTGGTGTTTCTATTTTGGTAAAAAATTAGAAATTTTGTTGCTATGAGGCAGCTTTTTTGTGCTTATTGCTCGGCCATCTAAGCAGGATGATAGGTCAAAAGCAATGTGTCTTCAGGGATGCCATTTTCTTGATTTCAGTATTCTGAGGGAAAATTTCAAGAAGCTTTTATAATAATAATAATATGCATCAAAACTACATTTTTTTTAATGTATAATTTTCTCATATTTAGTGCTTATGAATCTCACCAGAACTTCTCATCAAAAAAGATAAAATCAACCCAGAAATGTTAGGAAAACAAATTGAAAGAAATGAGGAATTGACGGGTCAATGATCGAAATATGTGAATTATACAGCCAGAATAGCTCTTCATTGATAAATGAATTTATCTTATAAATAAGAAATTTTTCTAATAAATAGAAAAAATCAATTTTTTTTTTCCTCATTGATGAATTGATAGAACATGCATGCATATCATTTATCACATGCCAGCAGGCAGCCCACGTTTGTGTATGCTACTTTAATATCCAATTAACGTCTGAAATTAAAGTAATCATATTAATAAATAATACCTTTATTTTATAAAAAATAGAGCCAAAGTACTATTATGGTCGTGATATCTATATATATAAGAGGTCAAATATGAAAAACTTCATCGTAGCATATATAGAAAAATTAACAGAAACTAGCATTTGCTTTTTAAAGGATTTTTGGCTGTGCAGTGATCACCAGCTTCCAGACAAAAAGTGTGAATTGTGGGTCTTTGATAACTTGAAATATTCCTGGAATGATGAGTAAAGGGCCCTCAAAAAAATTAAAAGAAAAGAAGCTTTTACTTTTTTTTTTTCAAAAACGTTTTATAAGATTTGTGAAATATTCGGATTTGGATTTGCTAATATTTTTATTAATACACTAATTCTGGATATCGATGACTACAATGACATATGTGCATTGTTGTTTAATCGTCAATGATACTTAATTTAGTGGTCAAACTCTTATAACGATATTCGGAAACCTGAATTTAAATTCTAAACTTAAAGTTATAGAAATATAACTCTTGAACTGTAGCCTCAGTTGATTTATACTCACTTGTTTGCTATGTGATGTTACTATAGTGTTATTGTTCACTAGTTAAAATGTCAGCATAATTAAGCAAATAAGATGTTTTTCTGCTCATCGCGCTTCACTGGTTTTGGGATTTGGTGTTGCTTTTTGGGTCATGGGAGTATAGGATATTGCATGGGGATGATGTACATGAAAGTTATTATTATTATTATTTTTTCATGGAGACAGATATTCAAATGCGAATGATTTGGTCTGAACCGTGAAAGGAAGACCGAGTTTAGGAGGGGAAAAAAAGGAAGTGGTATAGTACTAAAGAGTGTGAGTGAGTGTGTGCATGGACGTTGAAGGGATTCTTTTGATTGTGTAATAATGAGTGAATCCAATCTACGAGCACTAAAAAGAAAAGAGAATATGCCAATGCCAATGCCATTGCAACACTTTGGCTCCTACCTCTCAAATTCACTTCATTTTCACCAAACTTTTTCAGTGAGAAGCAAATGCTGGTGGGGTTGTGTTAGGTGCTCTTTTTCTTGTTTTATTTTATCATCTCAATGGATTAATTGCTCTTCTCAGCTTAACTGATGTTATTGTTAAGAGGTCCAGCCACTCCACAAGGACGTGACTTTGTGTTATCTGTGCTTTAGTCTCAGTAATTACCTATTTATTAAGTGTAGTACGCAGATGTCTATAGCTAATTATGAAAATAAATAAAACAGCCTTAACTAACATTTATGTACACATTACTTATACTTATGGATGTTCTTCTAACTAGCTAATTAATACAAACATATTTAATTGCATGTTACTTATAATAATTAAGCTTAATCCATACTAACATTCCAAATGAATAAACATAAATACAACCAAATAAAACAAAACAAGAATAGTATACTTAGCCTGGAATGACACAGTCCCTCTATCTCTCAAGTGATTATACAAATTGTTTGACTAATTTATGATTAATAGGAATTTCCACACCAAATCTCCACTTAATAAATTTTCCATTTAAAGAAAAAAAATTGCTCTATATTTTATATTGTGAAGAATTAGAATGTTTCCATAAAGTCACTATCATACTTAAAATTTTTTAATTTTCATATCATTATTAAAATGACCATTCGCCGTATTATCATTAAAAAATTAGATAAATACTTTAACTTTACAGATGAAATTAAATTTTACATCTGGCTTAAAAGTAATATTTCAATTTAGATACTTATTTTTATACCAACTAATGTTTCGATCTTTTTAAATTCAATTTTACAAAACACTTTAGTTATCGATATTCAATGGAAAAAGCAAATTATTTGACTTAATCAGGACAAAATGAAAAATTAAAGTGTGGCATGTTTGTCGAATGTCGGAGGCTGATGTTGAAAAATAAAATGGAAGGGAAAAAAGGTGAAAAATAAAAAAAGCAAAATCCTCTTTTTTAATTTTTCAATGAAAAATAACCTTCATTATTTTTATTTTTTAAAAAAATTCAGCATCTTTGAAGCATGAAAATGGTCTGTAAGTAATATGTAGATGATATTATAGTTTTTTGTTTTTTTTACTAAAGTGTGTTAGTAGTTAGATTAGAGATAGGGATAAAATGTGGAGTGGGGATACGATCCGTCCCCCCATCCACCATGCCCTAACACCTTTGGATAAAGGAAATAAAGTAAATAAATAAATATAGTTTGAAATGGAGGTGTAAAAATTTTTTTTTAAAAAAAGTCAGAGAAGTGGACCTTGCGAGTTGCAGCAGGAGCAGAGAAAGGGGAAGATGTGAAAGAACAAAAACTCACATAAGAAAGACAAAAACAGTAGAAAACAGTTTGCATGGGAAGTCCGTGGTGGTGCTCACACTGCTCAGTTCATTTCATTTCATTTTAATGAGCTGTGGAGCACAAACATAACATATCTAACATCTGCTGACAGATACAAACATATCTATACTATATATATATTTTTCAAAACCCACAGGACAATAGAATGTTTCTTCTTCGTTAGGTTTTACTATTATCATTATTATTTATTTCAGTTCTATTAATAATAATAATACCCTAATCATGTTACTTTAATTATAGTACGCTTTATAGATAAAGAACATCATCCATCCCAAGGTCTGCCAATTGTAAGAAGAGGGTGGTGGTCAAATATGGCCTATCCACTCCACTGGTATCAGTTTTCAGATCATCAAAGTGCATGGGGATCTTGTTCAACAAGACTATAGTGAATAATATCAGTGTATATTCAAGAAAAACTACTGGAACTACACGAGTAAGAGTTGTTTTTCAAGAAATGATCGAGTAGTACTAATAAGCAAAATGCTGAAGTTGTTTTTACTAAATTAAATTGTGAGGTCCCGTCCAGGGAGAGTGTTTAATGAGAGTAAGAAATTAAAGGGATTCACGTGAGAACACAAAATCCAAACAAAATCTGAAGAAAGATCGCATCAATAACTAATGGCCAATAACCAAAGGTGGGGTCACTCAGTCTTACGAAATAAAGGAGAAGAGTACTGGGTGGGAATGAGAAGAGAAGATGATGACCAACAGCAGCAGCAGCAGCCACGAGACTGTTGAAAAAATCCTGGCTATACATTACCCTCAAGAAAAAAGAAAGGAAGGCCTTAGCACTGACTCAACATTTAATTTTAAAGCTTTTTTCCACACTTAATATTATTATTATTATGAGAAAAACCATTTAAAGCTCACTATATATATATATATATTTTTTTTTTTTTTTTGGGCAATCACTATATATATATTTATATAAGCAATTTGTTTTTTCCTACCCAATTCTCTTTTTCCATTGATATATATCTCTGTCTCACTTGCAAAACATTGATGACAAGTCAAAATCTAAGCCAATACTAGTCATGTCTCAATCACCTTAGATTCTCTAGCTCTCTCTCCCTGTTTCCTCAATGGTGGTTTCTGCATTCTTTCAATCAAGGTAACAGCTAATAATAAGCTAAGAAACCATTAGCTGCTTCTTTTTTTAATTGTCAACAACTATTGGAAACAACCTAATAAGAAGAAATAAGAACGTAATTACAAAAACAATTCACATCTTTAAAAAGCAAGGCAACAGAATAGGACATGATCCTACTCTGTGCTCTACTAATACACAAAATAGTGTAAAAAGAAAAAACAAAGAAGATTACAAACAGAATAGCCATGGTGGGTGTGGGTGGGCTCCCACTAAGATCATTTTTTTAGTATTATATTACCCACATAGATACAAAGGTCTGGCATTATAAATGTTATTTTCATGCTGATGCATTGGCCTCAGAAGCTTTTTATCCATTTACTTGCCCATATACTTGTCAATAAGAGAAAGAGTTACCAAGGATATTACTTTTTATAGAATCCTGGGGGCTTAAAGAGGAAATTTGTTTCAAATGAACAGGAATATGACCAAAAAGGAATGCAAATGCCATGGCTTCTTCAAAACCCTCCTTCACATGGTCAGAACATTTGGGTAGCTCCTAGTGCACAGTGGGTAATAACTCATTCAAGCAATTAGGCTGCATCTCTTTACCCATGATCTAATTCAATAGGATCAGAAATCTTGGATTCAAAACATGATCTAACCATCGCCCAAAAAAAAAAACATGATCTAACCTAGCAACAACACTCATGTAATTATTATTTAGGTCATCAAAATTCAAAAACCCTTGCAGGCAGAAGAAGAACCAATCTTATCTATCAAGAAAATTCAACAAAGTAGAGGCTTTTGGTACATGTTGGCTGATGGGACGCACTAGGGGTATCCTATCTCTCTGCTGTGACGGCTATAGTATATTGTTGCTGATATTACCCATCGGACAACACATTACCGCCTTTCCTATGCGTACAATCGATTCATACTCATTAACACACATACACATACACAAACACAAACACGAACACAAAATCCTCTGCTTGTTCGGTTGTTTGGCAGCTAGACAGGCATCTTCTAGTTCTAACAAGGACTTTCCCAGTCGGAATCCTTGCCGACCAGTCAAACTGAATCACAAAAAGATCAGGGCCTCAACAAATTACAGCCCGAGTCCTAAGTGGATCAAAGTTAGAACAAAACGACCCTCAAAGGCCCTGCTGCCTTAAACGAACATCCAAGTTACAAAATATATTTCTGTAAGCACTGATACAACCGTTGCTACTTTTGGAACATGCCCTCCTGATAGATATTTTTTTTTTTACCACAGAACTCCATTGTTATCCTACTTTACAACTTTTCAAAGCATATGCATAGATTATGACCCAAAACCAAAACACCATATTAGATACGATCTTTGCATGAGCCAAAGCAAATGATCTCCCTATAATATTTTTTTCTTTATTAGAATTAAACTTAAGCACCAGATAAAAGAATGCATTTAAAGGAGAGCTTAAGGCGCAATGATCATATACAGTTAGCATCTATCCAGGATTTTTTTTTCATACCTGTTACAATGATAACTGGTAATTACAAAAAGTATGAAGTCAAAATTGAAAATACATCAGCCTTCAGATACAACATCATAGGTAGTTAGGAACAATCACGCATAAAAGAGCTATCACAATCACCACCTTCGTACCAATGATGTTAGCAACTGCAACCATTTGTAGATAATTCTCTATTAGGAATTAGAAGTCGGCATATAAAGTACCAGCAAAAGCATAAAAGCGAACTGTAAACTATCGAGGACAAATAAGGCATACTAAGAAAAGAGCAGCTCGTATGTCATTCGATTCTTGTTGTGGTCACCAGACATTGCACTAAGCAATTTTCAAATGATAGAACAAACAAATACTAGGCTCCATGATGCATAGCTGACATGGATGTCAAGGTTCTCATTTAAAAAATAATATAACACTTCACCCAAAATCCAAATAAGAATGTAGAGACTCCATCCTTCAAAAAAATTGCTAAATGACTACTTTTTTAAGTTCCTACTATTAGAATTTCTAAGCAATAAAAGAGGTTGCATGTAGGTCCTTATCCACAAGATGGACTCAGGGAACCATAAGGATTTTGGCTACAACCATAACATTATACCAAAATTACAAAATGCATAACTCAATGGGCAAATTTCCAGAAAGTCCATATGCTGTAGCAGAATGGCTTCAGAAGTTAAGACATGCATATACAGATCATTGCGTGGCAAGTATCACTATCAGAATAAGAAAATAGCCAAGAAAATAGCAAAAATATCCACAAACTTACAGGCATCAAGGTAATAATCTATATCCAGACATTTTAGTTATCAAAACAATGCTTAAGCATGAAAAAATGAATACCTCAAAAAGCTCGAAGGGGCTGCCACGACGGTATACATCATTTTTCTTACTTTCATTAGTAGGAAGAATGCTGGATAACAGTGCTCTCCATCCCACAAGCAAAACAGCAGTGCTTCCCATTGTAACTAAGACAAAAGTATATGGTGGAATGTGACCTGAAGTTACTGCCCTAATAATTAATCCCAGCTGCCAAGCAAGTAAATGAGAACCAAAAAAGGAACTTAGCTTATCAACAGCCATGACAGATTTTGCTTAAACAATGTACCCATGAAAAAGAAAACTGAAATAATCATTGCACAAAGAATAGGTAATAAGCAAGGCATGGAGAGAGAAAAATTAAACCTAAAAAGTATGTACCTGATTTCAATTTAAACATGCACCTATTGCTTGATGAGATGGTAAAATAAGGAACAAGGATACTAGGAACAATCCCTTGAACATGGCAGGAAAATGTAAGAAAACACTGAAGTCTAAACCTTTAATATCTTAAAACCAGCAGATGCAGTATGCAATCTGTTTTAGCATATCATGTGATCAAGGACAAAAGTATATGGTGGAATTTGACCTGAAGTTTAGCCATCTAAGAAAACATCGATAAAACCAATATATATGATTTAAGTTGGTTCCAGCCTGAACTGCATTGAGCAACTTCAGGTCAGTGGACTCCGAAGGCTCACATCACATGGGGAATAAACAGATTAGCAAGGCTGTTGTCCCCTTGCACATGAAGGACGCTGTATAATTCTACCTTACTTAGATTTCTCCTGCATATAATTCTACAAAAGACATGTGTTTTCTCAGATCTCCCCACTCATTGCTAAACCATTAAGCAAATGACAAGTTATCCATTAAGCAAATGACAAGTTATCCTACCTATACATATGCAAGAAGAGCAACAATTGGATGTCGTTAAAGAAAAATATGAATTTGTAAAGAAATCTACAGCAAATAAATTGATCTCCTAAACAAATGTTTCCACAAGTCTAACATTGAGCGCATATTAATATGATACTGACACTTCCCAACACAAGTCTTCTTGACATCAATTGCAATAAGAAAAATTGCTAATGAGCAAATCCTCTACTTGTGAAAATATCAAGGAAAATTGAAACTTACAGGAATCCCTACAGCCCAAGATTTAACAGCAGCAACAACAGCCTTAGAAACACCATTCATTCCACGGCCATCATCTCCATAACCACCAAGGAAGTAAGCACCCAAGAACCACCCTGTCAATTGCTAACCTACATTCAATTTCTTCACAATTCAAATCAAACCAGCAATAAAAATAAATACAAAATATACCAGCAATAAAAGGGTCAGCAGTGCGAACTGTCTCAAAGTCAAAAACAGAGAAACCATGGCTAAATCTTCCAATAGCCGAGAACAGAAGCAAAGCCAATACATCTCCACCAGAAAACAAAGCTACACGACTGTAACACAGATTAAGGACGGTTAAACAACACAGACTCTGAACAATAAGCAGCAACCATCTAAAAAATTTAGGCACTCAAAAAATCACAAGAATATAGAATCGAAGGAACTAAATTGAAAAAAAGAAAATTCAAAATTACCCCCATTTATCCAGGCGTGAAGACGAGTTGGGCTTGTCAAACTGAATAACACCTTCCAAAGGAACATTTTCTTCACCCACAAAAACAGTTTCATCAGAAACGAAAGACGGAGGAGGTGAATTATTGTTATTGGTGTTAGAAATAGATTGCTTGGCTGTCGCAGAAGTGGTGGAATCAACACTTCCATCAGCCTTGGCAACAATGAGATTGTGGTAAAAAGATTTTCTTCGCTTAGAAATAAATTTGGGTCCTCCCGTTGTAGCATTATTAGAGAAGAAGAGAGGTGGTTTTCTGTGGGTGAATTTGAGAGGAGACCTATGGTCGAGAGTGCATGTACATCTTCTAGCTGATAGAGCTCCTCCTGCACCTTGGCTTACCAGCAGCATTTTTTTAAACCTTAGTTCTCACTCAACCGCCCGCAAAGATGCTTCTGATATTTCTGACTTACAGTTGCACACCACCAATCTTCATCACTCGTGTTTTTGTGGGCTTCCCTTCTCGTTGCTATTATCGACGCCATTAATTGTCATTTTTTCTGGTTTCCAAGGTTTGTTGCTTTTGTGGTATGGGCTTTCTATTGGCTCGACTTCTTACTCGGCCTTTTACTTTAACTCTACTTTATTTATTTTATTTTCTTGTGAATCATTGATATGGGTTAATTGCACTTGTGATACCAAATTTTTTGACTTTATACTATTATAGTACCTAACATTAATCGTAACGGAAAACATCTCAACTTTACAATCTGATTACATGAAAATACCTGAAGTCAATTTCATGTCATCGATGATAACATGGCGCCTACATTCATGCTGACTTTTACATACATCAACCAATATAGAAGACACATCATCTAACATAAACAAATGGTGCCATATAATTATAAATAATAATAAATATATTAATATATAATAAAAAATTCAAGTTTTCCTCATCGGACCAACCACTTAAATGTAAGTTTCTCTCATCGAAACTACCGTTGTTGCCACCTAAAAATGGCTCAATCTCTCATTCTCCGTTACTTTTTTTTCTCTCACCCTCACCACCACCGCCACCAACAACAACCATAGTTCCTTCGGAGCCAACACCCTTGAGACTACCTTCATCAACATTCGAAGGCATATTGAGCAACTACATCTCTCCACCAACATCATTGATCCACCACCAATAACACTGATCCACCACCATCGCCAGATCCACTACACCATTACTAGAAACCTTACCACTCTCAAAATTGACAACAACAGTAAAACAAGAGTAGAAGAAGAATGAGAAAGATCCAAAACTAAAATAAAGTCCAAAGTCCAAAATCCAAAACAAAAACAAAAACAAGAGCAGAATATCAAATTAGAAAAGATCCCGTGGCGCTGCAGCTCCGCCACTCCATGGAGCAAGCCATCATTTTCTTCTCCGCCATTACCACCACTGCTCCACCTCGCTTCCAGATCATAATCATGATCATAATAAAAAAAACCCTAATTAATTGATTAACCTCATCACAATTCCATATAACAAACAACACAAATCAAAAATTCAAAACATGGCAAAAAAGGAAAGGTCCTAATCTCAATACAATTTCACATAATAAAATCAAACACTAGCGATTCCGTTCATGAGGCAATGGCCTATTAAATCCACCTTTGCGATCCATATACTGCCTAGGTTGCCGCTTGCTAATAGCTCTTATACCACCCACATCATTGTCAGCTACAGGCTTCCCTATAGTGGAATCAAAGCTAACTGGAATCCCTAGCTTCTTCATCATCTCAATCTCGTCCTCATCCATCGCCGCCATCTCACCTCCTTCTCCTTCTAATTGCTCCTTTGCCAAGTTGTCTTCTTCGTTAAGCAAGGGTGAAGGAGCTGTGATGGTGAAAAGGGTTTGAGAAGCCATTATCTAGGTTTAAGCAAGGCTTCGATGATGATGGATGACAGTGGTGGCCAAAAGAACGCAGTGATGAATTTTGGAGTTGTAGTTTAAAATTATTAGTGTTTACAATAATTGGTAACAAATTGGTTTACAAAAATTTATTAATTAAAAATTAGTTTACAATATTTGATAACTTATCAATAATTAATAATTATTTTTTTAAAGAATAATGTCACCTTATTTAAAATATTATTGAAATAATATACACTAAAAAAAAGAGAGATTAGGGAACTATTATAGAGAACAAATTAAAATTAATAGTTTCCTAAAAATGAAAGTAACAAAATAGGAGATAAAAGTCATTGATCGTCTCCATTTCTTTTTTTATTTTGTGAATAGGGGACAATTTTAAAAAAAAAATTAGATTTACCTTTGGGGACGACTGATTTTTAATAGCTCTTAACCAAAAAAAATTAGCGCTATTAAAATTTTATATTCCCTCTGTCCCCTCATTTTCTTCAACTCTAATTTATCCTAACCCTCCTTTTTCTAATTTTCTTTACAATCAATTGCTAATTAGAAAAAGAAATGGCAGATCCTTTCAATCTTGCACCATATGTATTAGTAGAACAACAGCTACGGGGGATGCCAGAGCTGGAGCAGCAGCAACAACGGAGACCATCTACACCTACGACAGAGTTTGAGCTGCGCAACGGCTGAGAACAAACCAAATCACCAAGCAACTGAGCCTCCTTTCCATCACTCTAAATGATACTTTTTCTTTTTAATGTTTACTTTGGTTAATTTTTTCTTCCATTAATCGGATTAGGTTGGTTGGTTGCTTTTTTTTTTTTTTTTGATCTTGTTCTTGAATAGATTCCCGAAAATGCATTCTCATTTGTAATCTATCATGGTGTCGTTGTTATATATATGTGTGTGTGTGCGCGCGCGCGTGTGTGTGCGCGCGCGCGTGTGTGTGCGCGCGCGCGTGTGTGGTGCCATTTATTAGAATATAAAACAAAAATTCGAGGCTTTAGTTACATCTCCATATTACAGCTAATTCTTTTATTTGACTGCTTTCAAAAATGCTGATAACAGAGTTTGTTTTGCATTCGAACTTCAACCTGTAATTCTCTTTGTGTTATCTATTAATTCCAAGCTTAACATTCATTATTTTGCAGGCTAACGAGCAGAGTAACTGTTAAATTTACAATTGAGAAAGCTAATGGCTTAACCTTTTCTCCTGAAGCTGGTGGTGAGCCAAGAAAGGATGCTAAAATTCAGGTTTCATAATTTTTTTTACTCGAATGTGACAAGCACGTACTCTTATGCAATTGCAGCTTTTTTAGATATATAAGATGATATCCTGGGAGTTAAACCCATGACTCGCCCAATATTTTGTTTGGTTCTTATGTAAACTTTTTTGAATATGAGAAAGATTGCTATGTACAATTGCTGATGAGCTTGGCACATGCACCGTTTATGTAACTTATTCTTTTGGAATGTTTCCATTTTGTTTTTCATATGTTTAAATAATTGATTCACTTTGTTCTGTATTATATGTCAAATACAAATTATTAATTTGAGCAAGAACTGTAACGAACATTGTTAGAAAAGTGCCTAATTAGTGCTCTTTGAATTTAAAGAAAGAAAATTCTTATTTTATTGCTTGTTGAAGGAGCCAAACAACTCGTTACTATTCAGATTTTCTATGCTTGTTAGCTGACATAAAACAAGTGGAGTTGAGCATTGAATTAAACACTAGATGTAGATAGTATTAAATTACAGAAGAGGATAAACCATAGAGACTTACATCATAGCTTACATTCCATACAAAAAAGTTCTTTGACAAATTACAAGCGATGACTAAAAAGATTATGAACTTTTTGCTTTTATGGTTTCTTTCATGGCCTTGCTGCAAAAGCTTTTCATACTTTGTTGATGCTATTGCAACAACTTCAAGATATTGATCTTAAGATTTAAAGTGGATGTAAATGCTCTTTCCAACATGTATGGCAAAATCTCTGATATTCATTTGAGACAAGTACAATTTCTAGAAAATAAACTTTGCCAGGCAATGCAGTGTTTCTCTATTAGATTTCTTTCTGATTCCCTGTCCCTCTTTTTGGCAATATGTGTTAATGTGTTTACTTTAATTTCATTTATATGTCATCAAGGAGTTTTGAACTCAAGAATTCAACCAATTCCTGACTATTTGAAACTAAGCATTCTTTTTTTATTACTTTTTGGGACAAATTTTAATGTACACTTTTGTTGCCAACTACAGGTGCCATACTTGAATGCCTTATTTGGAGCCATTTATGTTCTTGTAACATCTTCAGTAAGTGCCACACAATCACTTTCTTGTGGAAAAAGACATCCAATTATTGATTATTCATAAAATTTAATGATCACTGCTTCAATATGTTTGAAATTTGCTTACACGCAGACTTATGCTATCATTTTAAAAGCATCCAACACAACGAATCAGGTAATAACACTGTCAGTCTGTAATGTGATAAGTTTCAGCTATTTCACTTTCTATTTTGATTCATGGATTTCTACGAAATTTTCAATCTTTTGTTCGTGCTAGAAATCTTTTTCAAACCTCAACATATGAAATTTAGATTTTGTTCAGACTAATCATTCAACATAAGTTACAATCAGGATAAGCCTGCAGACTTGGTTTTTAACTTGGTGTAAATTAATCACCGTAACTTGGTACCAATATGCTGATTTTATAGAAAGCATCATCCTAATGTAGCCAAACTTTTCCACACAAGTAAAAATATTTTTGACTAAATTACAATGTTCAGGTCTCCTAATTCTATGCTCATGTTAGGACTAGCATTATTCTCCACTTCTCCACCATCTTGTAAATCTCTGATTTTTTCTGCATGACTTATCTCCGATGTAGGGAAAAGCACAAGGGTTTGTTGCCGGTGTACAGTCAATAGCAAGCTTGTTATCCCCACTTGTGATGAGTCCATCAACTTGTGAGTTGCCAGTTTTCATTTCCTCTTTTGATGTAGTATCAGAATCATTTCTTTATTACTTTCGCTTATCAGCTGAGTTGTTATATCAACACTGTTCTTATCTAGTAATGCTCCTTCCAACTGCAAAGGTTTCAGCATCATAGTTGCATCTCTATGCATGGTAAGCTCGTACATCTCTCTTTTTGTGTCTTGAGCCAGTGATGTGCCCTCTTCATCTGTTCTCAACTGATCAATTATTAATAATAATTTTTTTTATTTTCTTAGATGGTTGCTCTGTGCTTTGCTTGCTTGCTTAAACCGGATGAAGACTACTTAATAGAGAATTCAGAGGAAGACATTGAAGCACCACTCTTTTTTTTTTGGTAATTACTTAATTGTTGAATGTCTAACTGATCTAGGAAAGGTTCAAGAAACATAGGTGTACTTGTGTGTATGTGGTTGTACTACATTAAGCTTGTCATATTTGTCTTTGCTCATTGAATTGAAGCTGCGAATCTTGCTCCATTTGGTCCTTGGCAGGTTTTGTTTCTTGGGCATGGCCTTGTACCAAGGCCAACAGTGAAGAAAAATTGCCTGTCAATATGTTCAGGCACATCGGCAGGGAGTTCTTTGCTTGCTAAGCTGCGAAGTTTGTTGGTGTAGTTCATAACAAATGAAGAATCGTTAAATGCAGGCAAATTTGGTTTAAAGAGTGGAAGCATTTTGAGTTGAATGTTGGGTTTTAGGCGATGTTTTATATTGTAAGATGGCAGCAGCAGTTGAATTATCAAAATCACCTAAGCCAGTTGCATAAGGTTTAGCCGTCATGAAAAATATAGCATCTGAGTGGTTTGGTTTGGCCAAGAGCAACGACAAGGATCTCAGTGTCAAAAGGTTTCACATAAACAACATCAACCTCAACTACTGTTAGTGTATGGTTTGCTATGCTGAAAAAGAGCTCATTGTTGAGTGCAATATTGATCAGGCGAAGCAGATAAGTCTTGCCTAGCTCCACGCTGTATATATCAGTTGTGCAGTTGGTAAGTGCCAAAATATTATACCTTTTTTAGAACAATTACTCAATGGTCAGTTGTCTCGTTGTTGTCAGTTAAGCATGACTTTGGTATTATTATTATTATTTTCTTTTGTAGATGAAAGCTTGAAACTTGCTATACATGACTTGAAATAGTCTAAAATTTTTCACAAAGAAAGGAAACGCTAGCTCGATTGAGGTAGAGAAGATATGCAATGGATTGCACTAAATAGTATAATTTTTTTTTTGAAGACAACAAGTGTGAATAGTTCAAGAAATTGTTGAAACCATATTGGAATACTTTATACTATTTTTTTGATATGAAATAATGTAAATTTATTTTATTAATGAAATAATACTTGCATTATTATTAGAATTTTTTTTTAAATAATGTAAACCATTTCAGGATTTTTTTTTATCTCCATTAGAGATCGACTTACCTCAATTCGACTTGACTTTTGTCCTTATCGTTAGGGATCTACATGTTGTCCCCAAGCAAATTAGGGACGACAGTTATCCCTACATATGGGGACGTTGTTCCCATCTAAAGGGACGAAATGTCATCCCAAAATGCTTGAGGACAATAAGTCATCCCTACTTATGGGGACGATATGGGAACGACTATCGTCCCCATAATAAGGGATGACTCTAGCATTTTAAGGACGATAGTCATCTTCTAAGATGGGGACGACAATTATCTTCTAAGATGGGGACGGCATTTGTAATTTTGTCCCCTAAAGAATTAATGACAGAGGTAATAAGGACGACAAATGGGGGCAACTATTATTGTTTCTAAAATCATTGGGGACGATTTTTAAGGTTTATGAGACAATTTTATTTGTCATTTTATCTCTTTTTTTAAAGTGATATTTTGATATAATATATAATATATTTAATATATTATATATTTATTATTAATTATATATATATTTAATATTTAATCAATTTTAATATTAAATTTCTTATTAATTAATTATATATTTCTATATTTATTATTATTTATAATTATATTATTATTTATTATATAATTATTAAATAACTATTGAATATGGACACATGACATGATATGGCATCATGTGTCCATGTTAGATGATGTGTCTTCCATGTTGGTTGATGTCTGTACAAGTCAGCATCCATGCAGGCGCCATGTCATCACAGATAATCAAAAATTAGCTCCGGATAATTTCATGTGACCAGATTGTAAAGTTGAGAGGTTTTCTAGTACGTTTTAAACGTTAGGTACTTTAATTGTTTAAAGTCAAAAATTTAGATACCGTGAGTGCAATTAACCCCCTTGATCTCAACAAAATATGGCAATTCGGTGTATCTTAGAAATTGGAGGTAAATCAATTGATATCATGAATCCATTTCATTTATCCAAACATGATAGCCCATTTAGTATAATTTTATTCATTTTTAGATAACACATTTTTCATCTTTTTCTAGCCCAACTAATATTGAACCGAAAGAAATCATTTAAAAACGATTTGATTTGAAAATTCCCCCCCATTTCACTCCTCGAGTTCTCCTTGAAAAACCTGTGACAAAGTTGCAACAATAAGGCAAGATTGAATTAAGTACATGTACCGAAGAATTTAACATCCGCTGCACCAGGCAATACTCACTGTGAAGTGCCATCTTAAGAACCATGATCGACATTTTTAACATATTGCCACCTTCATGCTCCAAACATACACGAATTTTTGTTTTCTTTTTGCCAGTAGATAGTGCTAACACTTGCGCAAATTCACTCTATTAACCACAAGCAAAACAGTTATCAATATGCTGGATGCTCAAGAGTCAAGACTCAAAAAGAGCCGAAACACTTCTGTACAAGTCCCTAGTCTTTAGTATGATAGTCTTCAACAACGAGAAACAACAAATTACATTCATCTTTTCTCTTACATAAAATGAATTCATGAGACAAACAATAGCACATCATTTCATCAAAATTGAAAGAAATTACCAAAACCAGAGAGACAGATTGCATTTATGTACAGCTGTACCATGAGCCACATGATTCATCCTGTAATTTGTTTGACGTACTCAGAAGGTCAACCACAGAGCAGTAAAATCTAATTAGATAAATGCTATAGATGACAGAATGATGTACTTACAAAAGCTAGAAACAAAAGAAGACACGCAGCAAGCAACATGTTTATGATGTCGAATTGGCACATGAGAAGTAGACATATGAACAATGAAATAACAATGTCCTAACCAATTGAAAGAATTTCCTAACGTTTTTAAATGTGCATGAAATATGTGTACAGGGCGATCAACTACAACTACCTACAGGGAGAAGTCTTCAGCCGTTAAAAGACCTATTCAATTCTGTTAGCTAGAGGCACCACCTTCACTACCTTTCACACCCGATGAATCAACCAACTTTAAGCTTTGAACTGAAGGCAGTGTAGCCTCTGATAGCTGATGTTCATTGTCAAGCTCATTCAGTTTCACATTTCCACTCGGATGAACCATCATATCTGTAATGTTAAAATTGCTGTTAGTGCAAGCCAGGTAAGGAAAAGTATTGTTATATGGTGAAGGAAACATGGTGGCCCCAATCCAATGGCTCCTGAAGGCAACTGGTACAACTCCAAAGCCAGGTCTGATGTAGCTTACCATAGGGTAGGTGCCATACATGCCTGTTCCATAAGAATAGGCTCCAACAACACCATTACCATTATACAAAGAAGGAGGAACATAACTTGGTTGAATTTCATATCCAGGGCTGTAGGGAAGGTAATTTCCAAGTTCAGAAATATTAGTGAAAGACCCTCTTACACCACCTTTACTGATATAGCTGTTGTTAGTAGTCCCATTAATTTCTTCTTTTGGTACAGCCCTCTTGACTTCCACAAGCTTGCCCTTTAGCTCATGAAAAGTTGTCTGCATAGCTTTATCAACAGACTCTTCAGAATCAAAGGTAACAAACCCAAATCCCCTCGGTCTGTTAGTTGAGCTGTCTTGCATCACAACTACATCTATTATCTTACCAAAACTCTCAAAGTAATTCTTAAACTGTTCCTCAGTTAGATCAGATGATAAACCCCCTACAAAGATCTTTTTAGTCCTGAAGAATTCAGTCCCATTACCATTTCCGTTTCTATTCCCGTTTCTATTCCCATTACCATTTCCGTTCCCATTCCCATTACGACTACTTTCACTTAACCTACTATACTTTTGTTGGCCGGGGAATTGCCACTGCTGCTGCAGTTGGTACTGTTGAACTTGCAGCTGTTCAGTTTTGGGTATTGCCCTTTTCACTTCCACCTAAATTATGAAAAAATACCAATCAATTATACAACCCAGAAACTAGAACAAACATAAATTATCTCCTTATCCCCAAACATCAATAATTTAGTGACTCAAAAGCATATTTATTTAGAGAACCAAACCAAAGTCTATACCCTAACACCAAAACTAACATAAACAAACCCCAAAAGAAAACAAATAGTCCCCTCAAACAAAACCAACAGAACCAATACTCCAAAAGAAACAAACTTTTCATCATGAACCTAATCATAATGCCAAAGAACATTATAAAGACGCTTAAAATCACATACAAACTGATAAAAAGAGAGAAAGAAGAAGAAGAAGAACTTACCGTTCTCCCAAGAATTACATGAGAATCTTGAAGAGCCTTATCAGCAAAAGAAGAATCAGAAAACCAAACAAAGCCAAACCCCCTGGAATGTTTAGTAGTCTTATCTTTAGCAACGAGAGAACCTACAACATTACCGTACTTACTAAAATGAACTTTGAGAGCATCTTCATTCGTCTCTCGAGATATACCTCCAACAAATATCTTCGCTTTATCCGTGTCCATCTTCAATTCTACACCTGAAAACCCTAATTACTATGAATTCTGAAAACCCTAAATTCAAAATCCCAAATTTGGGAATAATTGAAAAAAAAAAGAAAAAAAAAAGCTAGAATTTAAATTTATAGGGATTGCGAAGACTCAAACAAAGAAACAAAAACAAAAGTGGACTGTTTTCAGTGTTTACCTGACAATTTGTGAGTGGGCTTTTTTATTGAAGGGTCCAGCTCCAACATTGCTTTTACGAAGGTCACATTATTGACACTCTGTACGGTCCAATAATAATTTTTTGCAAAAAATTGTAGTTTTTTTTATGAGATTTGACCCATTGTGTTACTTTATCTTTGATATTATAAAAAATATTTATTTATTTTTTACACTATTTTATTTCGATAGAAAAATTAACAAATATTAATAGAATAAAATATAAAAATAAATAAATATTTTTTAAAATATCAATAATAAAATAATATAATAAATTAAAATAAAAAATTAATTTTTTCTAATTTTATTTTAAATAACTGACTCAAAAAGAAAAAAAATAGAATTTATCACTCAGTCAACCTTATAATATTTATCATTTCAACTACTCTCCATTATAAAGAAAGAACGTCTAATAATATCTTTACTTCAGCAATTATGGAAATAATTCAATCCACAGGGGATAAGTACTAACTTATTTTAGCTATTCTTTTTTTTTTAGCTATATTGGCCCTCAACTTTGTACTAAAATTTAATTATCTTATTCTATTTGTTTATTGTTTTATTATCTTGAACTTTTCTTTTAGAAAAACAGGTAAATAATTGTTATCGTTTAAATTATATTTCAGGTTCTTAAACTTTTAGATTCGAATTTTGATATATATAATAGTATTAATTAGTTATTGAGCAATTTTCCTCACTTTTATAATTTACATATACCGAATGAAAATTAGTTAAAATTGAATATATTTTAAAAATCAATGGTCCATACAAAAAAAAAACTCTAAATTTTTATTTGAATTTTTAGTTAGATAAATGACATATATAAATTAATTATAAATGTCTGAAATTATTTGTTAACTTTTATACAAATATAAAATATTTATGCTATATATAATTTATTTAATGATAAAATATAATAAATTTGATATGGTTTTTTTTTTTTTTTATGTTTAGCTAAACTAAACGTAAGATGGACAAAATTTACTTTGTATTTCGCCATAGAAAAAAAAATATTTTTTTTTTTGCCTATGACTTAATTTTAAAATTAATTTTGAATTTACCACTTACTCCACAAAATGCTGTCTTTTTAACTTACTATTTTGCAGTTTTATTGAATGTGAGTATAACTCAAATTTTTTGGGTAAATTGCTATTTGCCCTTTATATTTTGGCCTAATACAATATTTCATTCTTGATATTTGAAAAAATATTTATTCATCTCTGACATTTGCAATAGTTAATATTTATTAGTCCTCTGTCATGAATGAAATAGTACACGAATTTGCAAATGTCAGGGATGATTAAATATTTTTTTAAATGTCAGGCATGAAATAGTATATTAGAACAAAACACATAGGGTAATGTATTCTTTAAAAAAAAATTGTAACTCTACTCTATCTACTTCTAATAATAGGTGATAACTGCATAATATTTTCTGAAATTATCATGTTGCTTGTTGCTTTAACTAATTCACAGGGTTTAAAAAAGAAAATTTCTTAGATTTTTTTTTATTATTATTATATTTAAAAAAAAAAAGAAAAAAACTTTGCAATTGAGTTTGTGTTAAATTACACCTTTATTACATGGGCTAGAATACGTATCCAGAAAGATTAGCCCAATAAGTCATACGTTGAGACAGCAAGTTTTGACGGAATAACAAAATGGGCCTATACATTCCGTGCCCTTTTGCACTTTAGCCCAATAAAATGGCCTAAATAAAGCGCATATATATATGTATGCGGCTTATAAGGCCTGCAAATATTAACTATAAATTTCATGTTCTGTGAGAAGATTTCAGCACCGATATGGAAGTATCCCCGTTACACAAAATTATATAATTTTAGGCAGTTTGGTAATTTGATTGAAACTCTCCCTCTTGAGAATTGTGAATATTTTCAATTTTTTAGGATTATATTATTTTTATGGT